>JANZLQ010000064.1:651783-678312 GCA_026212715.1 Elanus axillaris | reverse complement strand
CCCGGCCGCCGCGGCGGGTGCTGTCCTGTCCCGGCAGGCCTTGCGCGGTGCGGCTGGTGGCTGTGTCGGTAAGATGGCGACCGTGAGTCTGAGGCTCGGAGATCTGGTGTGGTGAGTGGCGGTGCAGGCCGGGCGGTGGCGGGACAGAGCGGGACAGAGTAGCGGCGGCGACCGCGCCGGCGGGTGGGCGGCGGGGCAGACATCTCTTGCGGAACGAGGCGGAGTCTCCGCCTGTGGCAGCGGAGGCGCAGGCGGGGCGGCGGCGGGGCTGAGCCCGGCCCGGGGGAGCGCAGCGCGGCGGGAGCCCAGACGGGCCGGGCTGGGCCGAGCGCTGTCACCCCGTAGCCGCGGGAGGGGGGGGGATTGCAAGGTGCGGCTGCGGGTAGGGAGGGGCCCGGCAGAGCAGGCGGCGGCGGCGGGGCCGCGGCCCGGGCGGCGGGACTCGCCGCTGCCGTCCCTCGGGGGCGGGGTGAGGAGGGGCGGTGGGAGGCGATCTGGGGCCACGGGAGTGGGTTGGAGCGGGCTTGAGGGGAGGCAGGCTCGGCTCTTAGCCGGTCCGGCGCCGGAGGCTAACGGGAGGAGGCGGCGCAGAAAAGAACCTGTGTAAGATGGAGGGGGTGAGGAGAGCGGGACGGAGGGGCGATCGTTGCGAGGCTCGGTTGGAAATACGGTCTCCTCCTAAGGGAGGTGAGACGGGACATAAATAAGTTAGTAGGTGTTTAGGGAGAGCAGTGATAGCATTTCTTGGCAGTGCTTTAAGGAAGCAACACAACAGTCCGGGAAAAGAGCGTTTTTTGCAGGTTAGGATGTCCCTGTTGAAGCTTACAGAAGCCATTTCCCTTTGTCGCTCTAGTTTTACCCTCAAATAGTCAGAGAGCTGTGGTTTTGTATTTCCTCATCAGGAAGACTGAGGGGATTCCATCAAGCCCTGTAAGCACTGATTTTTTTAGGTGCATAGGCTCTACTGTACTTGACAGGCTAGGGTGTCCTGCTAGGGCTTGCAAGAAATAGCTAATCCCCAACACGCAAGTGCATGCATTTATATTTATATCCCAGATAAAAAGAAGCGTGTGCTCCAGGCTGTGACAACTGCAGTTTCTCATCCGAAAAATTGACAGTGCTGTGAAGTTGTCTAATTTATATAGCAAAGTAAGTAAAGATCGGTTCTTTTTAGCAAATTCTTTTTTTCAAGCGAGGATTTGGGGAGTGCACTGCTCTTAGTGTTGGAATGCAGATTATCCTGCTTTAGTTTTGTACGTGACAACCTAGACAGGTACTATCCCTAGAGCCATTGCAGAAGAACCATAACAGTAAGACAGTAACATAGGAAAGGCTTTGATGAATGTCTTGTTCAGTACAAGAATGGAAGCATCAAATACAAGACACGGTCACGGTTACAGCTCTTGGCAGTGTTCCTGCCTGACCATTGCTACTGAATTGTCTGTGTAGCATTGCCATCTCAGGAGAGGCTGCAGTGCCACTTGCTGGGAATTTTTGGTTGAGGAGCTGGCAAGCTCCACAGGTTCTTTGCCAGTCTCTTGCAAGACAACGACTGAAAAGGTTTTGTGAGTGCTGCAGCCTGAATAAGTGACAAGGGTGAGATAATGGCAAAGCCGCCATGCTGAGAGCTAAGACTAATGTCTCTTCCTCATCTGTGAAGAAGTGATTTTGTGTAGTTTTTGTAATGGAAATATTTGCAAGTGTAGGAAATAAACTTTTCTGCCTTTCTTATGGCTCTTTTGTATCTTTAGCACGTCTTACTGTGGTGGCGAGCACCTGAAGAAAGTGATAATGGAACACCTGTTCAGGGGATCCTGCCGTTAGTGCTTTCCTGTGAGAACTTCTAAGAATCTCAGCTCTCTGAGCTGGAAATTGGTGGCTGCTGTGCTCACTAGACTGTTCTGTCCAGATGGATATAAGTTACCAACCTGAACTCTGGTTTGATTGCCTGCATCAATACTTTTTTCAATTCCTTGTGAGGGAATATCCAGCCTTACAAGAGTAATAAGCACTATAGCACTGTATCTTCCAGGCAGTAGCTATGCTGCTGCTGTTCTGTTCACTTAAATTCTGATAGCACAGCAAGTTCGTGCAGACTCTTTAGAGGCCTACTTGAGGTGCAGGTATCTAACAATATAATGCTTGTGTGTCAACTGCGGGTCTTGCCTTTCATGGTAGACTGTAAGTTATGACTCTCTTAATATGAAGAATATGACATAACACAAAAAGGTAGTCATGGGATAGTTGTTTTTTTCTCTAGGCCTAATACTTTCTTTTTTCTGTAGGGGGAAGCTGGGCCGCTATCCTCCATGGCCAGGAAAGGTGAGATTTGGTTGTTTGGTTTTATTTATTGTTGCTTTCTTAGTTTTTGTTTGTGTGTTTTTTGGGGGGGTGGGGGGTGGTTTGGGAGTTAGTTTGGTTTTGTTTTTTCTTTTTTCTTCTGCACAAAGAAAGCTTTGCCTGAAAACATTTTAGTTGAAGATTAATACTGGGGGTTTTATTTAGTTTTTTCTTTTTTTGTTTAAATACATACCCCACAAATCTAAACTGTGAACCGGTTTAGGGCTTTATTTGATCTAGAAGTTCAGCCTGTCACTAACAGCTGTTAGTTCAGCTGGAATGAAAAGCAACAGAGAGCAGTTCATCCAGCTGTGGAACTGATTGTGTTTCCCAGATTTAGCTATTTAATCCCTATCACTTTCTGCAAGACAGATTTTATTCCTCCCATAGTAAATGGGTTAAATGCACTGTGTTAAAGAATAGAAATAGAATCTGGCTTCTAAAGATGTTTTTTGAGTAATAATTCTGGGGGTAGGGAGTAGTTAAACTTCTGGTTTGGTTGTTGTTTTTCTGATGAAATGCTAAAAAGATAAAAAAAAACCCTATATTGCCATTTTTATTATTTCTACGTCTCTGAAAGAGCTTTGCTTTTATTTCTGGTGTAGGTATGAGAACTAAGCATGCTGAATTAACAGCATGTGGCAGGGAAAAGTGTTGTCAGTGTGGCTGACAGCCATAAACGTATGGTTATTGGATCAAGTTAAGTCCAGGCTCCCCTACAGTCTTTTTCACTTGTGTAACTGAAAGACAGCTTTTCTCTTTACTAATATTTTAAACTTTATAAGCAGTCTATTCTGGGAGTAAAGACAAAGCTTTAAATGTAAATTTTAAAAGTTACCTAAGTGGAACAAACTTTTATTAATGCCATTTGGCTTTCTAAATTTTAAAAAGATTGCTAGCTTATCTATTTGGGATAGGGAGAAGAAAACCTCACTAAGAATGTAGTGATGTGTCAGTGGAGTTTGGGTATTTTTTCACTCTGCTGCAGCCTACCATATCTAAGGAAAGACATGGGTACATATTTATTTGAAAGACTTACAACAGGTTCAAGTTCTTTTCCTAGTCAGATTTAAAAAAAAATAAATCTAAAATAGCTTTAACACATGACAGTAAAATCACAGGGTATAAATTTTCCTTATGTGCTTTTTAACTTTCACTTTAATTGCCTTCAGATTGTTAATCCACCTAAAGATCTGAAGAAACCCCGTGGAAAAAAGTGCTTCTTTGTGAAGTTTTTTGGAACAGAAGATCAGTATGTACCTGCTTGTTTTCATCTGGTGAAAATACTGTGCCATATAATATGGGTGTTTCGTGGAAGAAATATTTATTAACGTGAGCGTAGCTTTGCCGAGGATTGTCTTTGATCTATGAGCAAAAAAATTCAACTATTATTGCATGCTATAGCTGCTCATATGGGTGTATGAAGACTGTAAAGACTTATGTACTCAGTCACGTTAGGATTTTAGTTGCTGCTGTGAAGGAGAGTTTTTTGGTAGTTTGCCATTTTTAAGGGAGTAGGTGCGATGTGACTGGGTTAGATTTTAGCATGTAACCTTGTATGAGAAGGGTACAGCTAAGAGTGTGCATTTGTTTTTCTGCCAGAAGAATAAACCAGCTATATACCTGCCGTTTGTGAAAGAACATACTGTCATACCTGGTGACTGAAAACATTCTTGCTGTGCTTTGGGAAGACTTTACAGTATAGGAAAGCCCAAACTGTTGTAGACTACCTTTCTGCAAGGCAGAATTTATTGATTCCAAACACACATACAAAATCATAGTTGTCTTAGATACCTACAAACAGGAAAAAAAGCCCAGAAACCTGAGAACTTGGGTATTTTGTGAAACTGAAAGTCACTTTGCTAATTGTTCATTTTTTTCCCTTTGTTTTCTGCCATTTTGCATTAAGTCATGCAGTAAGGGAGAAAATTACAAATATTTGCAGAAGACTAGAAAACCCTTTAGTTTTTGGAAAAAAAGGAGACAATTGAGACCATTTAACGGGTGTTTCTTAAGGAAATTAGTTTTGACTGCTAAATTATTTTTACTCAGCGTTTAAAAATCTTTTTCCATTAAGAATTGAGGTCTAAACTTGATGGAGTAGAAGTGAATGCTGCATACCAATAGGAACGTTTGTTGGATCTCTAATAATGTAAGGCAGGTGAAATTTGATTTGAGGGCATAGAGTGTTTTGCGGTGGTGATGTTGTTGAGCATGGTTATTTGAGCTAAACAAGTTCTAAAAGTTGAGGAGATCAAGTCTTTCTATCCTGATTGTTCTCGATTCTTGTATTTCACGTTATTGAATCAAATACAGAAATGTTTTCTATCAAGACGAGTTTGGAAAAAGTGGTCATGTCTGGGATACTGTAGCTGAGATTAGCGCATCATTGCAAATGAAGAGTTCAGCGCTGCAAAATAGGGATCTGTTACATGATTCTAGAGCTCTGACTAGGGAAAATCCAGTCGTCTGGCACAGTAAGGTGGTGTGGTCATTGTCAAGTCTCCCCTTCCCCCCCATCTCCATCTTGTGAAATTTAATCATTTCGTGCTAGATAATCATGATTTAGAAATTTGCTCACTTTGACTGGCATACCCTGCCTGAAAATTAGATGGAAATAAATACTGCCCCCTTTGTTCTTCTTTTAAAATAATATTGATAGACAGAAGAGAAACTTGTGTGCCTGTTCCGTCCTGACTTGGACCTTTAAAAGAGTGTGCTGGTTAGAACTGTGCTGTTCTAACCAGTGTGCTGCTTGAGAAAATCCTTATCTTTGAGCATAATTGATGAACCATATCAGGAAAAAATTAAATCATTTCACTTAAAATGTGGGCGTGAAGAGAAAATTCCTTTACTTATTTTGTGCAAGTAAACTAATGTGTTTTGCAAATACTTTTTTCTAGGTGTGTATAAACAGTAAGTGGAAATGCGTAACTGGCAAAATGTGGCTACTCTACATAATGAACAGCATGACGAATAGGAGGACGCAAAGCTCCATCACTGACAGTAGTCTGTGGTGTGATGAGTATGCTTACTCATACTGATATTCTAGCACACATGGCTTCTGTTTTCTAGCACTTAGCTCTTTCTGCCACTTTCAAGTTTGTAAGATGACATTACTATACCACTGATCCATTTTTACAGCTCTTCTATTATTGCCTTACCCTGTCAAGGTTTAGCAGGCGAGGATCTGGATATAAGCTATTTGCCTGTTGTCCAGTCTATGTGAGGTGAAGGTGATGCTAGTTGCTGGGTAGAATCCCTCTCACCAATTTCTGAGGGTGCTTGCCAGCCAGTTTGTCAATGGGTAGATAATCTCAGACTCGATAGTCTTATTTGCTTCTGAGGATTCCCAGGTGACTGCTGTGGCCAGAAATGTCACAGTTTCAGGCTAGGTAAAAACTGTTTCCTCCTGACTTATGTGGCTCCAGTTTGCCATATCAAAGATTAAGGAGAAAGCTGCTTAGAAGTAATAAGAACTGGTGTGCATGTACCCGAGTTGAGTGGAGGGGTGAATAAAAACATACTGATGAATTTGGAAGTGATTTTGGTGTAGCGTATAGAGAGGTTTTGGTTATATGTCAAATCCTGAATAGCTTAGGATACAGCACAGAAGAAAATGCATTTTTCTTTACCCGTGAACTGAATACTAATACTTACTGGCCCAGTGTGATGCTGCAGTGACTAGGGAAGTACATTAACTGGAAGACTGTAAGTAGTTTTGGCCAAAGACATAAATGTGAGAGCATGAGCGCATTCAGATTGTGCTCTAAGACCTGGCTTTTGATAAAGTTTCTACTGAGCTCTGTGTTCCTTATATTTCTTGTGTTGGTGTAGTTAGTTGCTTTTGTCACTTTCGAAGTAATAGGTTTCCTGGAAGATAAGGATTCTGTACCCATGGAAGAAGAATTTGCTTATTTGTTTAAACTGTGTTTAAACTATGCTTTACCACAGTGGAAGCCACCTTGATGTTCATAGTAGTAATATAATATCCATGTCCTATTCTAAGTGAATGCCTCAGTTGTGATGCACTTACTCATCTAATGTCTCTTATTAACTTGCTCTCCAAATTGATACATAGATTTTTCTAGTCTGCCTAGGAGTTCTTTTTCTGAATGTCTCTTCTCAGAGTAAGTAACACTAAAAGGATTCTTCATTTAAAATCAGAAGAAATGGTGTTTCCTGCCCATAGACCTGGCAAGCATGTAACATCCAATTGTGGGAGTATAAACAAATTTTAATTTAGTCTTTCTAAATGGAAGTGGAACTTTGACCTGCTATCTGTATTTCTAAGTGTGCTTTTCAGATAGTTTTTAAGATCCCCTTTTATTTCCCAAGCTGCAGTCTTGTACTAGGAGATCTTCGTAGATAATTCCAGTAGCCAAGTACTGCAATGTTAAGAGCTTACACATTGCTATATACGTGCATCTATTGCTTTTAGTAGTTAGAAATAATAGATTAGCAGGCCCATAGCCTACAAGTCTTTCTTGGTGTGCTTCATCCAGTTCAGAATATTACATTTCATGGCCTGCTTGGGAATTCATTATGACATTGTCAAAAAAATCATTGCTTTGAAGGTGTCATTCTACTGTGTTTCATAGAAATACTAGGGAGAATCCCGCAGTCATCAGAGATGTGTGTACACACATTCACATCCCATTCCACTCTCTTCCCCCTTCAGATATTCTGTAATAGCCAAATTGTCTTGCAAGTCATGTATATTGAAGTCTTAATAGGAAGCTGGAGCAGTCCATTCTTACTCATAGCACCTTTTTGAAGCGTCAGTACAAAACTAATTAGTCTCATTAAATGTGGTGGGGTCAAGGGGCACTTCCTGACTTGATATATTGAGGAAAAATTGGAGGAAGCTTGCAATCCAAGATAAGTATAATAATCTGCAGCCTATTTGCATCAGGCACAGCAATTTTAGCACAGCACTCATTACCTTCCCATCCTCCGTATCCTGTTGGGATGCAAATACCTACCCTCTTCCTCTGCCGCTGTTCTTTCTGGTTTTTAAGGAGATGGAAATTTCTGGATGTCATCTTTCTAAAATGTTCTTTCCAGTCCTGACATCAGAAAACACTTGTTTAAAGTTTGCCAGCTGTTGGATGTGGTGCCCTCTGGCAATCCGAGGAGCCAGAGGGTATAGGCTAAGCTGACAGAGGGGGGTTACCTTACATTGCTGGTGTTTTTCAGTTAGGCAAATTATCCCATACAGAGCTCTATGTTGCTGTAACCAGACTGCTGTATAGCAGAGCCAGCTGCAATGTTGTTAGACATCTCTACAGGCAGAGTGCTGTAGCTGAAAACTACTATAGTCAAAATGTTTCCACCTCTTACTGTTATCTTTGGATGTGTAAGTACTCTGCGAAATTTTTTTTTATTGCACAAATTTGAAAAATCTAATAAATTTTTTTTTTTAAGTATTGCCCTGCTGTTTGTTTTCTTTTGCTAAGTATCCCCTCCTTTTAGCTGCACGGATGTTTATTCTAATTTAGTGTGGTCATTTTTGGTTTTTTATTTCCATTAAGAAGTTTACATATCATATTCCAGAGCTCAGCTGTTTGAGTTGTTTTACTGATGAAAATTGGGGCATTCCCTTCTAACAGCAGGAAACCTCTGTTGTGTGCTCACACACACTGGACTTGTAAATAACCAAGCAATTTTCTTTTTGACTTTCAAAATTGATTGTCTTAGCATTTAGTGTGGGCATTTAAACTGCTACAGTGTAAAACTTTATGAAATTTTTCCCAGACTGTAGTAGGTAATAGAAATTTGGAGATAGAGCACCACCGTATTCCATCTCTAACTGTAAGGCTTGCAAAAAGTGAGTATTTGTGGATATTCCTCCACTTTCATTTCTCCAATTTATCATTAGGAATTGATACCTTTAGACTGGAAGAGAGTGGCTAGAACGTTGGGGGTTTTAAGGTTGCCTTGGCTGTGCTAAGATCATATCATGGATTTGAATCTTGGATCTCTGGTTGCATCTCTTCTGTCCCACTGTTTTCCATGCAGCTCCAGGTCACATTTGTACTTGCCTCTACTATACAAGCATTCTAAGTTTTGATTATTCTTCATGAATACAATATGGATTTTACATGAGTAGTGGTTTTATAAGAATGATGTTTTGGAGGGGATGACAAAGGGTATGGAGAAATGAGCAGAGAAACCCATTACTAACAAGTATCTTTTTTACGTCTTTTCACTTTCCATTTAGCCCATTCTTTACAGACACCAGATGACTCTTTGCAGTCATGAATACAATTTCATCTTAAATGTGACATCTTCAGAAATGCCACTAATGCTTTTCTACAGCATTAATTCGTTGCTGAGTCAGGAGAAAAATAGTAGTTCCTTTTATATGTTGTATCATAGAGACCTGTTATCTAAATATTTGCCTTCATTGGCTTTGAGGTTATTGCTTAACAGGAAGAGATCTTGTGTATAAACACGAATGATTTGGTTTGGTGGAAAGTTCTTTTGTTTTCAAGTATTTGAAACATTGCACGCAAATGCTTTATGGACATCTGGTGTCAAAAGACACGTTCATATCTTATAGAAAGTTGTCCAGGTAGGTGACACACAAAGAATAAACTAGAAAGGAAGAGACCAATTTTCACCTTTATGTTCAGTTTAGCTGTATGACACAATGCTTACAGTGTCTGAAAAGGCAGCTGTTAAACCACTTCACCTGCTTGCAAAAGTCAGACCACACTGGAGAATATTTAAAACCTATAATCATGGCTAGTCAATGTTTGTAACTTAGAGATACTTTGGGACCAGGGAAAGTCGGTTTGACTGGTTTTTACTGTGCGCTGGGCTGCTGTATGTGAAGAAGCACCGTTGGCCATCCTACCTCAGGAAAAGCTTTTCTAAAACTTATGCAGGTCTGTTTTCAGTGGGATAGAAATAGCTTTGTAACAGTGTGGCTGATAAGCCTGGGCTTGAATCTGGGGAGAGAGGAGGGTAGTCTAATCTCTGCGAGAGCCACAAGGAATGTTGAAAGCAAAGGCATTCCCCTAAGCCGCAGTGAAGGAGTGGTAGAAGAGCTTGTCAACCGTAAGGAAAGTGGAGTTCTCACCCTGTACTTGACCACTTAACCATTTGGTAAATGCTACAAGTCGTATTTAGCAGCAGTGGAAACAGGGGAGTCATTTGAGTTTCCTCACAGGACTGCAGTCAGGTTAATACTCTGCTACTGTACCAGTTTATCTTCAAATATCAATAGTGAAGAAAATGGTTCTTTTTCCTCAAAAGTGAAAATGTTGTTTTCATGCAGAATATCAAGGTACATCAGAAATATGTTCATCAATGATCTGGCATTTGCATTCACTTTATTTGTGGTCGGCTTCGTTGTGAGATACGTAATTTTGTTTTTTTCTCCAGTTATTGCAGACACTTGTGTGTGCACAGTATGTTTGAACAATTCTAAGCCATCACTCCCTTGTTATGTGGCCTCTGCTTTCAACAACTTCTTGAGCAGATTGTTGGCTACCTTATGTGGAGGCATGTGATTGTGGGTGCTCCTTCTGGTGATACAAGAGCAGTCACTAGACTGCCTTTGTTCTAAGCAAGTACCTAAGATCACATCCAAAAGCTGTCTTACTGATAGAGAATATGAATAACACTTAGAGCAGAGTACTGCTAGCATGAGGAGATATAAAACTTGAGAGAGAAACCAAGTAAAAGTGTCAGAATAAAGTTCTCGGTGAATGCAGAAATCGCAGCCCTTCAGGTTGTAGAAAGCAAGTTTGGGCTGCTATCCTCTGTTTCTCTGGAGAATAAAAGTATATCTGTGTGTTTCTAAAAGCAGGACGGTTGAGAAAGTTGCTGTTTGGAGAATATAGCAACTTTTTTGTTTGTTTTGTTTTGTTTCTAGTGCTTGGATCAAAGTGGAGCAGCTGAAGCCTTATCACCCTCACAAAGAGGAAATGATAAAGATTAACAAGGGTAAGCGCTTCCAGCAAGCTGTGGATGCTGTAGAGGAGTTTCTTAGAAAAACCAAAGGCAAGGACCAGGTGAGTGGGTTCTTTTTTACTGTGTGCATCAAAGCAAGTCTTGGCATGAGTGATGGTCAGATGCATTTTTATGTGAAAGAAGTTTGTTGCCTCTGGCAAGTTGAGGAGGGATTTGTTTACAGTCCTTTGTTTTTTTGCATTTTTTTCCCATCTTCTCTTCTTCCCCATTCAGTCTTGTTTGGTGGGAAAAAAGTGTTGTTAAACTGATGGAGAAACTGAAGAGGCTAATTGATCTGCTTATGATGATTTGATAAATCAGTCTTAAGTCTTGGGCTAGAATTTGGTATCTGCTAATCTTGTCTTTAGTGTATTGGAAGTGCACCTATGTGCACACATTCCCAGCAAGTCTTCAAGTGGCCTGTTCTGTTACTCGCTTACTGAAACTGATGTGTTTTTGCAGGAGAACTAACCAGGAACTTCACTCAACGACTTCAAAGGGCTAACAAATAGCTAGTTTTCAAGTTACCGTGCTGTTGTTTTGCTTGATAGTAATCAGCACAGGGTCCCTCACATCCTTGGTTTTGCATGAAAATCATTCCAGCTCTTCTCTTCTTTCCTTACCATCTTCTGTTCTGTAATCTCTCAGGCGTCTTCCCATAACTCCAATGAAGAGAAGAATCGGCGTAATTCCAGTGAAGAAAGAGGCAAGCAATCTGCTGGTGAAGAGAAACGCAAGGCCAGTTTGTCTGAAGGAAAGTTGAAGAAGGGCACAGGGGAAGGAAAAAAGAGGGTCTCTTCTGTGTCGTCAGAGAGAGGATCAAAATCACCTTTGAAAAGAACCCAGGATCAGAGCCCCCGAAAGCGGGGGCGTCCACCCAAGGATGAGAAGGTTTGTGTTGTGCATGTCCGCCAGTGCCCTGTGGACTTTGCAGATGGACTCTAGGGTTGACTGGCACCTTGACTAACAGGCCAGCAGGAAGAGTCAGTTCAGTATCAGGGTTTTTTAAGCTGTTCCATGTTACTACTTCTAGACTATTTGGCTGCCTGATACCTTTGGCAAGCATATTGTTGGTTCTTCCTGTAATTTTTACCAGTTAGTTATTTTGAGTAGCTTTATTCGTATCTTTGAGAGGGCTTTGAGAGCTGTATCATGAGACTCCACCTTTCATCTTGCCATTCCTCAAGTTCAGTTTGTGTGGGAAGGATTAGTGAAGAGATACGGGTCTTCATCTGATTCCTGACTTCTCCCATCTCATCTACTTTGTATGATTAAATGATCAGTAGTCACTCATCTTCACCCTCGGTACTTAGAGAGGGTGGGGTATTCTTAAGGGCTAGGGCTTAAAGAAGAAACTCTTGTAGCCTGGGGAAATCCACCAGAAGAATTGATTGTATTCATTCCAGCTTCTCTGCTCTAGGATATGTTTCCATCCTCCATTATAAAGGTCCAACCTTGGAGCATTATTATTTTATTCCTATTACTTCCCTGTTATTTCTGGATGTTGTGGCAGCAACAATAGCCACCAATACTTTGTCTACCCTCATCTAGAGTTCCAGCCTTTTTATTTATTGTGGAACTCACTGTTGTGGTCCAGATCTTCCTTTTCCAATTGGATAATTATTTCTGGATTATTACAATGCACATGCTCCATTGGAGACTACACCTGAAGACCACTGGGAGACTTCAGCTGATACACACCATGTGGCAGCCTGCTTGCTCACCTCTGCTTCAAATGGATCACGTTATGTTGTGCTTCACAATCTTTGCTTTCACTGCACTTCAGGATGCAAGTCAAGATGGTAGTCTTTGATCTCCAAAGTTGTGAATGGATTGGCCTTCTTCACTGGTTGAACAGCAAACTTTCTTGATGTAGTAAAATGAAGCTGATCATCTCAGATATTAGCTATGAAGGAAACACTGGCTTTTTTTTCGAGCCAGCTTCTGTTAAATCAGGCTGTACAACAGAGCCCATCAGTTTCTCCTTTTGGGGGGAGTTGGAGGAGGGGAGGAATGATGCATATTTGTGAATTCTTACTAATCATTACAGAACTTGTGACTTGACTGATGCAGGAAAACACTTTACCGGTAACATACTTTCACCTTTCAAAGCGTCTTGCTATGAGCGTGTTGTATCTTCACATATTTCAGTTACAATAAGACATGGGGCCTTTTTTTTCCACTTGCAAAATGTTTTTGTGTCTTTGAGCTAGATTCATTCCAAAATTGATCAAAACTAATAGCTGGGAGAGTTCTGATTGTGCTGATGTATTGCATGCTCAGGTTCTACTGTATTAGCTACCTTGGGGCATCAGAGCACTTTGAGTGAGTTAACTGTAGTGGTAGAAATTATTTTACATGCAAATTGCTGGCGAAGTTGTTTTGAACAGCTTATCACAAAGAGGTGGCCAGCTATGTGATAAATGTCTGGCTGCAGACCATGAATATAAGCGGGCTGATGTAGGAAAGTAGCCTTATAGCTTCTGGAAAGTAATGTACTGACAATTAAAGAAATTGCCATGAAAATATAACAGTACTGCCTTAATACTATTTTTCAGTGTGGGAAAGAATTTTAAAATCTTGTCGTCGTCTTGTGTGATTCTCATAATTTCCCCAAATTCTTAGCCTTAGGGTAGAAAACATTTGTCGCTGTCCTGAATTACTGTAGCGTTGGGATTTGGTGATTTTTGCCCCGTCACAGTCCAAATTCTGGCTTTCCAAGTAATAAGGATGCACAAAATTCAAGAATCCAGTTGTTGTCAAGGTGTGCTCTATCTAGGAATGCTCTGTAGGCGTACATGATCATTCAAATATTCTTGTTTTTAAGCTTATACGAACATTTTCAAAGGACCAACATGACTTGATAGGTATGAGAGCAGGTTTCATCCACGCTTTACCAGTTGCAACAGCAGCGTGGTCTCTAAGGAGGGTATTTTAGTGTGCAAGGCTCTCTCTAGACACTTTAAGGTTGGAGACTGATGTCTAAATTGTCCCTGCTGACAGATGAAATAGTTGCATCAATCTGGGTTACCTCCGGGAGTCTTGCTCTTACCTTTTTTTGCAAACAGTGCTCTTCTGTTGTGGTTCTGCGGGGACACTAAGGTATATTGTGCATTTTCAGGAAGTAATTTTGGAGGGGGATAATGTGATTCCATTTCTGAACCTTCATTTCAGGAAGATAATACAAACTATGCAGAAGTCCTGCACATTCCCTTGATATAGCATATGTCTATGACCTATAGCATAAAGACCTATTTTAACCTATGTATCATGGGGAAATAAGAAAGATAAACTTTAATCTGCTCAACAGTAAAAAACCTGATGCCTTAAGTGTTATTGTGACAAGACAAATCAGGGCCTGTTGAGTGAATGGGGCAGTCCACATACCAGTTTCTGTCTCATGGATTCTGCAAACTTGAGCAGATACGACTATCGGCCTCACGCTTTGAAGGTTCTCCTGTTAACAGGTGGGCTACTTTTTTTATGACGGGAGGATTAGAAGAGTTCAGACCTCTGACTGTGGTCATGTTCTTCACCCATTTGTTCAGCTTTTTGCATCCACCAGAGGAAAATACTGGATCAAGTGTGTTCGTTTGCTTCTCTGCTTATTGCATGATTACACAAGTGCAGTGATTCCTCTTACATATGAAGACTGGATTCTCCAGAAGCCATAACTGTGTGGTTGAATTCCTTTGTTGGCAGTTCATGTTTTCCTCACCTCACCTGTGTTGATAATACACTCTGTGTTTAAACATATGAACACTTCATGGAAAGGCATGTGAGATGGAAGGCATTTGTAGCGCTTTTCAGAACTCTGTATGTGTGCTCATATGATCAACGTGCTGTAGCGCTTTTCAGAACTCTGTATGTGTGCTCATATGATCAACGTGCTGTGGCCAGCCACTGAGCCAGGTTGTACACTCTTTCTGATCCGCATTCTGTCTCCTCAGGACCTCACAATTCCAGAGTCAAGTACAGTGAAGAGAGTGATGACTGGAACAGTGGCTGGATTTAAATGGCCACCAAGCGTCAGTGAGGTGAGAAACTTTACAACATATGTGATCTAGGAACTGAGTTTGTGGAAGCAAATCTAGAATCTTTTGTCTGGGCTGTAAAATAGGGATATTTTCTCTGCCTCCTGTTGGAACAAAATAAGACACTCTCGTTCTGTCATTCTGTAGTGTAACAAAGCTAGACAAGATCCAGGGCAATTAAGAAGTATGCTGGGAAGCGAGATTTCAGTCTTTGTGGAACCATTTGTAGATTCATACTTGCTCTACTCATTTCTGCGCTTCTTGTTTTAGAAGTATTACTGAGACTGGCTTCCCAGAACTGGAGGAGGTGATGTGGATAGTCTCTCCCTGTCTGGATACTGTCGTAGGGGGTGGTTTAATTTTATTTCCCCTATAAGCACTTTTTGGAAACCTTTCATTTTTGTGCATAAATAAATAAGTGATCAGTAAAGCAGAGTAAGAGCAGTGACTTTAGGCTAGTGCATATGATGCTCATCGGGGAGGTGAGATACCTGGGCCTACAGTCCTTGTTGCTATTAATATGGGTTTGCCTAGCATATGACAATGCTAGGTGTAATCTCCAGCCAATTCCCAGAATGCTGTTTTAAGGAGTTCCTTGGAAGCTGGAAATTATTCAAAATAATAATGAAAGCTTGGAAGCTTTCATTCCCTTGAGAAGAAGCAGCAGCAGGATATGAGATCTCTCTTCCTTCCATGTTAATCTTGCTCATAACCTCTGTTGGTTTTCTTACATATGTCCAAAAATGAGACATTTGACTTGAATGGCTTTGGTTTTGAGAATGAAACAAATGTAAACAGCTTAATTGAAACAGGCTGCTTGATAAAGCCGATGTGTTTTATATTTTCCAGCTTAAGCTATTGTTCTTGTGCAGCTTGGGAGAAAAAGGGAATTGTGCTGTGGTTGCTCAGTGACTCTCTGGGAATGTTTCTGAGCCTGTACTTTCTTTCTTTGTAGCCTGTGAAGGACAGTGATCCACACTTTCATCACTTCCTGCTGAGCCAGACAGAGAAGGTGAGGATTTCGCAGGCAGGATCATTCTGCTGGTCTGTCTGGCTTGGCATCCTGCCCTCTGCTGGGTCTAAGTACAAGGAGTATGCGTAAATAGCTCTGAAATTCTCTTTTTTGGGGTCTAGCGGCAATTAGATTCTCGCGTGCAATCTTGCAGTTCAGTTACCTCCTAACCTTAAGGTTTAGAGTGATTTAGCATTGAGTACAGTAAATAGTTTAAGTAATTAAAGATTATCTAGCACCAGGATTTGACAGATCAATTGTAGTAAATTCTTTAGATTGAACATTGAGGGATAGATAGGAAAAGCTGTTTTTCTGTTTAAAAACCCTGGTTGATTGTCTTTGGTTGTCCTACCAGTTGCTTCATCTGGATGAGCTTGTCTATTAACTTCCTATGGCAGGAGAATTTCCAGGGCCAGAAAGCTTCCATGTAAAAATATAGTCAGTTTATCTCCTGGCAGTCAGAAGCCTTGCGGGATTTTATCTTCAGCAGTGAACATCAGGACAAAAAGGAGAGATCAAATTAAATGAAAAAGGATTTATATCTAGCTGAGGATCTGGGCAGAGCCAGAAGGATTAAGAGCAGCTAACAGCTTTAATCTAGACAAGCTCACAATAAGCAGCATGGGAAGGACCAGCCTTCACCTTAACATTGGATGAAAGCCACCTGCCTTCTCATATTAACAAGAAGGTTTTTCTTGCACAGCTGCATTGACATACTGAGCATAGATATGAGGCAAGGCACTTTATGGCAGGCTTTAGACATCTGTTTCCTTTGGGCCAAATGCGAGAGCAGGGATGCCCTGGATCCTTGCCTCTAAAGGAGCCTGTTATATGAACTACAGAAGGGAGTTTGCAGTACCTGTATTGTAAGACAGGCTGAATTGCTGGGGCAGGGTGGGAAAGGAAGAGCTTAGTATGTCGCAATAGGTTGTTGTTGTTATTTTCTCCCATTGAGGGAAGCCTGGGAGTTTTTCTGCTTTGCAGATAGTGGTGGGTGGGTGAGCTGCCTGTTTCTATCTGACAAGGATATGGTATGTTTGCTCAGCAGAGCAAATCAGCACTGTCCTTCCCCTGAATGCTTTGTCTTCTCCATACAGCCAGCTGTCTGCTATCAAGCCATCACAAAAAAGCTGAAGGTTTGTGAAGAGGTAAGGCAAATCTTGCCATTGATGGATTTTCCTTATGGTCCTGAGGACTTGCAGTTCCTCCAGAGCTGTGCATTCTATTTCTTTTTTTTTCCTCTGCCCTCTTCCCACCTTCCCAGGAAACAGGATCCACCTCCATCCAGGCAGCAGACAGCACAGCAGTCAACGGCAGTATCACACCTACAGACAAAAAGTAAGATCTCCAACGCTCTTCAACCATTTCCCTTACTTTTTCTCCTTCCCAGCTCACACATGCAGCCATTATCCAGCTTGTCACCGAATAAATAAACCTAAAGTTTCCCTCTAACTACAGATCTCCTCTGTCCTTGTGTGAAACTCTGATCTGGGGGGGAGAGGGGAGGGATGCAGCTGAAAAACAAACGGGCTCTACAGTAGAAGAATTCAGAATAGGATTTGGCCTGGATACATTTGCAATTCAGGGCTTTTCTGCAGTTGCCCTTTTCCTGTAGGGCATACTGCAGAACATTAAGCAGCAGTACTTCTGAATGCTGTATGAGGCAGAAAGATAAAAGGGTATCTTTCTCCAGTAGTGCCTGGCAGTTGACGGGTTATTTAATCACTCTTCTGAGCATGTAGAAGACAAGAGGAAGAGGGAGGCGTGCTCTCTCAACACAAGAGCTTTGCTGTGTAGCACGTGAGCTTTCTGGTTTCTTCTAACGTCCCCCTTCTCCTTTCTAGAGTGAGAGAAGCCTAACTTGAGCTTCCTGTTTCACTCTGTAACTTCCGCTCTGTTCAAATTGAGTTCAGGCCACAGCTTGCTGTTTGCCGTTGGGGTCGTTCTCATGGGATGTCAGTTCTCAGCTGTACTGCAGGGGAACCAAAGTAACAATGAAGCTGTTCAGGTAAAACAGTCTCTCAGGAAAGTGTGGCTCAGAGGTGGGTTGGGAGAAAGAATATCTCTCCTGTTTTAGAGGCTTGAAAATAGGTGGACCTTGTTTGGGCTGTTTAAGGAGCCTATAGTGACTTGCTCTGACCTGTCTAAATTAGTTTGCTCTAACAAAAGGCAGCATGGCTAGCTGGGAGAGCGCAGCTGGCTTGCAAAAGCCACAGCGCATCTGTAGTGTGGCTAATTCTGAAGAATTAACTGGGGAATTGCCAGGCAGATCTCATCTTGAAGTTACATCAGACCTGTAAACGAACACTTCAGAATCTCCTACTAGATTTGTGGTTTTGGTATGAAGCTAGCTTCATGATGTATGGAAGGATCTTTGCAGCAATGACTGCAAAGGAATTCCTGTTGTGCAGGTGACTGTAGGGATGGAAATTGTTTTAGCACGTTGTCTTTTTCTTGAAGGGGGAGAACAAAACTCTTGCCAGCTTTGTGGGGGGGAGGCATGGGGGAAAGCAGCTGGTGTCTGGGACTATTGTATTGTTGCTCATGGTGACCTGTACTGATTTACTACTTCCTTTCTGGGTCTGTCCAAAATCGTAGCTGTAGAGCAGGGACTAGGTGTATGGTCTGTGTGTGATGCCCAGTAGTCCTTGCTGGGCTTCATTAAAATAAAGGTTGTAAGGTATCATTCAAAGTATAAGCTAGTCGTTGTTTAAAAATCAGAAGATTAATTAGAGAAGCACTTGCTGATCTCTAAATGTTTCTTTTATCTTTAGTAAGGCAATGGCTGGCAACAGAAAGCACAAGAGCAGCAATTTTAATAAAACAAACCAACCAAACAAAAAAACCCTACAAACTAACGCTCCCAAACAAACAAAAAAAACCCTAGACCACCAAAACCTTTAATATTTAGGTAGTCTTCTGAAGCAGGCTAAAGACTTTCTTCAGGAAATTGTTAGGGTTGCTTGGTAAGCAAAATAAATACCAGTTTGCTTTTAAAGCTCAGTATCTGCCCATTTTAGCTGTGGCCACAGTGGAACAGGTTTGTGTTTGTTGTGGTTCTGGGAGTTTTTTGCTGGTGATGCTCCAGGGTTTGCTCTTCATCATTCCCAAGACCATGAGAGGCTGACACCAATTGCTTTCTGTTGAATTAATGTTCATCTCTTCCCCTCAGGATAGGATTTCTGGGACTTGGCCTGATGGGAAGTGGCATTGTCTCCAACTTACTGAAGATGGGTCACACTGTCACTGTCTGGAACCGGACTGCTGAGAAGGTAGGCATGTGCTTAAGATACAGATTCTACTGAACCTTTTCTAAACATGTAGTTACTACTTCTAGCTCGGGGAGGCCTGGAGTCAACAGTCAGTGATGCCTGGGAGAGGATGCTGAAGAAACGCAAGTATATGCTTGCCACGTTGTTCTATTATTATTTCCTAGGTGCTTGTTGGTGGCCACTTTTGAGTAGATGAAGCTGTAATCTGTCCTAGTATGGTCACTCTTACGCGAACAGTCCCCATCCCATTGCCATTTTGTATGAGATGGGAGAGTTGCCAGAGAAATTACAACCTTGTATATGTGTTGAGGGATGCAGTGTAAAGTGCCTCTGGAAATACCGCTGATGTAAACAGCCAAGTCATTGTGTCATGGAGCTGGACAAAAAGACCCAGGTGCTGAGGAGCTGTTCATAGGAGTGGTGTGGTAAGATGCACTGCTTGACCACAGCTTCATCTACACATCCATTGTGCTGTTCATGTTGCGGTAACAAAGGGTCTGTTGAAAACCTGCTGTGTCATAAGACCAGGATGAGAAGGGTTTTACAGGTGTAGTCAAAGTGAAAGTGACGCTTATATTACACTTATATTCTAGCCAGCGTTATGCTTTGTAGTGGAGGAGGAAAAGTAGGTAACTGGGGGAGATGTGGTACTGCGATGATACTGTGGAACATCAAAGGTGAGAAGGACACTGTGGTTACTTTGTTCAAAGGGATTAAAAGATTATTATTTTTTTTAAACTGCAAAACATGGATGGTGTGAGGGATAGGGTAAGAAAGAGCTAAGATTTTGAAGCAGCAGCCCACTAAAACACATTAGTCTCAGCTGTGTGTATTTCTGTTTACTGTACAATGACACCTTTTGCTATGTCTGTCTACCAGTTTTTTCCCCCTTACCTCTCCTCCAAAACCCACAACATTCAGTCTCTTATCGTTTCACCTAAGTGTTCTCTTTTCCTGTGTTTTTCTTTTGAAGTTCTTCACTTGGAGTTTCAGAAAAGCTGCAAAAGAGCCCCTTGGCGGGGGGATGGGAGAGGGCGGGATGGGACAACAAACCAACAGAAGACAACCCAGTTGCTGTGTAATTAATATGCCTGACTCCTTTTGAGTTGGGTCCAGCAGCAGAGTTTGTTTCAGCAAAATACTAGAGAACCCACTTGCTCTGTCCTTAATTTTTCTTACTTTTGGATTTATGACTTTTGCAGTGTGATTTGTTCATCCAGGAGGGGGCACGGCTGGGAAGAACCCCCGCTGAAGTTGTCTCCACCTGTGACATCACCTTTGCCTGTGTATCAGATCCAAAAGCAGCAAAGGATGTAAGGATTACCTCTTATTTTTCTTCCACCAGCTAGACTACAAGATACAGTCACTGAATGCCAGTCCTGATTCCTACTAACCATGGTAGCCTGGGTCACTGTAGATGCTGGGCAGTGCGGCTATGTAAAAATAAATGTCCCAACAAAAAAATAACACTTTTTAAAAAATCATCCCTCGGGTAATGTTTTGATATCCCTCTAGGAGTCTGCCAGTGCAGTGCCAGGCTCACTTGAACTGCTGTCCTGCAGGATTGGAGTTTCTCTGCAGACACCCTATTGCTTTACCGCTTTTCTGTTCCCCACAGCTGGTACTTGGTCCGAGTGGAGTGTTGCAGGGGATTCGTCCAGGGAAGTGTTATGTGGATATGTCCACTGTGGATGCAGATACAGTCACAGAGTTGGCGCAGGTAATCACATTGAACTGAACTGCTAACATCTGTGATTCAGCAGCAGTACTGCAGTTCTTGTTGCTTCAGATGGTAAGCTGTCGATAATAAAGATGCTTCTGAAGATTTTGGGACTTCTTTTAGGAGACACTCAAGTCCCAGGCAAATAAGACAAAATAAACTGTCAAATCTTGACCAGCAAACAAAGTTGGATGAGATGTTCCCTGGTGATAACAGCAAAGCCTGTAGATTTGGCAGGACTGTTAGCTGGCACCAGTGCAAACAGCCAGCCAGATTTTGATCCCTTAAGAAGTATTTATAGCCATATTGGTATTCTGTAGTAAACTGGAGGAGAAAGCACTGTCCGGATTAATAACTGTCCTTAAATGATAAAATGCATAATCTGCTTATTTTAAATGTTCTGGTTGGGGGAAAAAAATGCCTTCATGTTTCATTCTCTACGAGTATTATTATAGAGAGGATTTCTGTAGAAGTGTTCTGATTATTTCTGACGTGGTGTCTTTGATTTCCTCTTTGGCTTCTTGATTGTTATCCTCTGCCCTTAAGGTAGTGTGTGGTGTTGCATGAGGAAGGGAGTTAGTTTCGTTGAAGTTTTAAGCGGACATACTGATGACACAGTAGTGTGTAACATGAATTTGGAGAAGGAAGGGTCATACATATTAAGAAACCTCTGGCTGAAGAGATCTGTTAAAGGCCTTTCCTCTTTGGGGAAAATATCATAACAGTCAATCTTCCAAGATTCCTACACCACATGTACAACTTCAGCACTGGTTCCTTTGGCCGTTACAGGGTGCCATGGCAAAAGCGCATAAGTTCAGCTGCTTAAAACATGCACAGTAGTGATGGGTGCGAGAAAGTGCTGCTGCAGTGTGAGGGCAACTTTTGGTCTCGAGTACCCTTTGCAGCGCGTCACTTTTCTGTTTATAAGTCTGAGCTATTTGTTCTGCTTTAAAATTCTGTTCTCAGGGACAGGAATGCCCTAAACAATGTTCTTTCTCTGCTTCCTACTCAGCTGTTCATGCACAGCTAACCAGAGATGCTCTTTTTTCTAGGTGATAGTGTCCCGGGGTGGTCGCTTTTTGGAAGCACCAGTCTCAGGAAATCAGCAGCTATCCAACGATGGGATGCTAGTGATCCTGGCAGCTGGCGACAGGGGTTTATATGAGGACTGCAGTAGCTGTTTCCAAGCGATGGGGAAGACCTCTTTTTTTCTAGGTAATTGAAACCCAAAGGGCCTGATAGCAGTTTCTTACTCAGTGCAAGGACTGGGAAATCCAGCAAGGAGTCTTAGAGGCGTATGTGTCATCTGTTTCTTGTCTCCTTGGGCAGTATGGGAAACTGCCCTGCGCTTTGGGAACTTGGCCAATTTCAGAGCCTCCAGCCCAAGTTTTCTTTTTTGAATACTGGCTCATTTTGGAGGATCCATGATGCTTTTATTTTAAATCATACTTTGTTATGATTTCTCCCTTCCTTTTGAGTGTTTGGAAAATGGGTAAGGTTTCTGAAGTCTTTCAGGGGAGGGGAGAGCTGCCAAGCGCTTGGATGTGAAGAGTCTGGTAGTGTTAATACTGTGTGGGATGGGGGAGCAAGGCTGCTGTATCTCTTCTGGAGGAATGCCCAATGGTATGTCTTGCTCCCAGGTGAAGTAGGCAATGCTGCCAAGATGATGCTGATTGTGAACATGGTCCAAGGCAGCTTCATGGCAACGATAGCAGAAGGACTGACTTTGGCTCAAGTGACTGGCCAGTCCCAACAGACCCTTCTGGATATCCTCAATCAGGGACAACTTGCCAGCATCTTCCTGGACCAGAAGTGCCAAAGTAAAGTTCTCTTACATTGTTTTATTATAGGACATTCACCACAACCTAGCAGCGTTTCAGATAATGGCAGAAGGGAGAAAATAACTGTCCCATCTTCATCAGCCTGGGATTCTGGGTATTTTAAGCATTCTGGAAATGAAGAGCTGAGTTCCATTCCTTCCCCTTCATAGCTAGGGCTTCTGAGAATCCTCCCCAAGCTCTGCATTGTCTACAGCCTGCTTAGAACTTGAGATCACAGTGAGGATTTCATTGGGGCAGGGTAATAAATGAAGTGGAGGGCAAGCTGCTTAGAAATCTGAGCTCACTTTGTCAGTGGGCAATAGTGACGTTATCTGCTGTGGTCAGATGGAGAGCAGAGAAATAGAAGAGCTAAAAGCAGTGTTCCTGGTCATCAGCATGGGAAAGGGAAGTTTGGTGTTGAATTACATGCTCTTGCAGTGTGGGCTTGATTTACTTTTGTCATGCTTATTTTTTGCACCCGTTCCTCTCAACAGATATTTTGCAAGGAAACTTTAAACCTGATTTCTACCTGAAATACATACAGAAGGATCTTAGATTAGCTATTGCACTGGGCGATTCTGTCAACCACCCAACTCCCATGGCAGCTGCTGCCAACGAGGTAAGAGTTGTTCAGTGTTCAGATATGTGTTATTCAGTATTTCTTCAACAGAGCCATTTGTCAACAAGAGTCAAAAATCTAGGAAATATGTCATCTCTAAGACAAGGGAACAGCAATTGAAATATATTTTGACTAGGATGTAATTGGACTTGTTTTGATTGTAGAAGCCCTTAAAATATCACATCAGTAAACACAGATGGCCTCAATGAGACCTGGTGTGTTCTGATCTGTGCTGCTCTAATTACTTGACATACTATGCAGTTCTCTCGTTTGCAGTGGTCAGCAAAGCAATTTTTCTGCTGAGGAAAGGCTTCGTACAAGAGCAGGCACTGATCCTTTTCTAATTTCTCTTCTCTAGGTCTATAAACGAGCAAAAGCATTGGACCAATCAGACAACGACATGTCTGCAGTGTACAGGGCCTACATCCACTAGGCTGCACCGTTCTTACTGTTAATACTATGATTATTGATTAATATTATTATGATACTGGGTTTTAACTCTGGACCAGTCCATCTCTGTCTCTCCATTTCCTTTTATACACAGACTTTGAGATCTGCCACGGAGGCAGCTGCTGCGGTGAGCCTTCCCCTGGTGGCAGAAAGGGGGGAGGAGGGGGCTCGGATCGTTGCAGTCTAATTAGAAAAATCCATGCCATGCACTGACAGTCATGGAACAGAACAGTGGCGGCTTGTTCAGAAGCTCTGAGGCAACTCTGCCAGAAATCTGCTGCTTGGCTGCTTTTATTTTCCAATTTGTATGCTTGTCCAAGATGCTGTTTCTAACGATCCCTTTTCTCCTTTGCTGTGAAATAATGCGTGTGTTGGACTCTGCATCAAGGGGACAGGTGACACACATCCCATCTACCTGTGAATATCGCTAAAGTCCTTGGTCCCAAGTAAGGTGAGGAGCATTTCCTGTTAATCAGCCACTGTTAGAGAACAAAGCACCTCCCATGGAGGAGAATGGCAGTTCCAGAAGGTAATGGGGTTGCATGCAACACTGTCTTGATTCTGCTTCTTTTTAAACTTCCACCTCCCCAGCACCTTGATGGAGGAATTCCTTGTACTGTTAAGAAAAAGAGATTGCATCCATGTCTTCCCCTGTACAGAAAACTGTAGCTTAGGGAACACAAACCTTACTGAAAATTAGAGAATGCCAGTGTAAACGAGCCTCCTAAAAGGCTAATCACAGCTGCCCATCTCACAAACAGCATTGGAGATCAACACCTTTGCATAGAAAACTGCAAGAGAAACATACAGCCTAAAACTGGGCCAGAGATATTTTATTTGGTGAAGGAACAAACCTTAGGGTTGCTCCCTGGCCTTAGCTTATGTTGCTTTACTACTTGCTTTTTTTTTTCTTTTTTCTCCCCCCCCTCCTTGTAGTTAATAATTACAAAGGTGTCTTGAATTGTAGCAGTGTCACAAGCAGAGTGATGAGTCTGAAAGAGGCGAGAAGAATGATCGTAGAGCCAAGAGACTGAGAATCCTGAGCTCCTTTCCACGCTCTCTCTCTGGCCTTTGTATGGTCATTATATCTCTTAGCCTGTTTGCCCATCTTTAAAGGTGGGTGATGATTACCTACCTCACAGGGATATTTTTGTGTACTGATTAGTGATCTTTATACATGTCAGATTTTCCATACGTGTTCTTAGTCTTACTACTCTGGGTACACTAGCACAGCATGAGACTTTTCCCTGTACCTGTGACTCTGCTTGTAACCATATACCAGCTCCTAGAAAGACTAGTAAATAAAACAGGAGGCTAAGACCACTGCTGAGCTGTAGTCTAGAAATGTGGGACTTGAACTGCAGATGCCAAGGCTAGAAAGCAGAGATGCTCTAGACAGTGTTGATAGCAGAGCAGCCCAGAGTCCAAAGGATGCCTGACTGTCTAAAAATGCACAGAGCATGTTGGGGGGAGGGGGGGGGGTGGTTTTGTTTTTGCTTTTTCTTAAATTGTTCTCAGTATTAGCCTTTTAGGAGGGTTCTTGCATTTTGGATTTGAGAGTTAGCAAAATGCCAGTAAGAAACTTTATTGGCCAAAATAACTTCTCAGTGGCTCAATCTCCTCCCTTGGTTTGGGATTCTGAAAGGAAAGAAAGCAAATTCAAATTAGACCATGTTCCTTTAAATCCATGAGGTCTGCCCCTCCTGCCATCTTATTTTTCTAGGAACTT
The DNA here is from genome assembly GCA_026212715.1 of Elanus axillaris. Lineage (NCBI taxonomy): Eukaryota > Metazoa > Chordata > Aves > Accipitriformes > Accipitridae > Elanus > Elanus axillaris. The sequence continues at coordinate 653,354 of JANZLQ010000064.1, read as the reverse complement.
AATGGCTGCGTCAGGAAATTTTCCCGTGGGTTAGGTTTTCTGACCAATCCTGCTGTGTGCAGCATGTGCATATGGTTCAGGGGCACCTTATTAAGAAACAGAGAAAGTATCAGATACTCATGACATTTAATGCCTAACGCTGTAAATGTTACTTTGTTGAATATTTCACCTCCTGTGATCACTATTATTTGTGGGCTAATATTGTGTTACGCATTATGTCCTGTGGTGAACATCTCCTAGTAATAGATCTGTTAGACATCACTTTGCCCGTTTGTCAGTGGTATACGTGAACAATACTAGTTACACATACCTGTTTCTTTGGCAGTGCAACTGTCATCCTGCATGTAGATACTCATATTAAAGGCACATGTAACTACCCAGGATAACCAGCCATTAGCCTGCTTTTGACACACTCGTGCTTCCCCCATCCAGAAGAACGCCGCTGTTAGCATCAGAAGTCCTTGGTTAAACATGCCACAGTTAAGAAATCACTTACATGAATTGTGTATTGAGGGCATCTGGGGGAAATTGTGTTTTGGGGGGCAGGAGATAAGACCACAGGTTTTATAGTGTAAGAAATCTTTTGGGAGGAAGAGGGAGGTACTGTCTCGGGTCCAGTTGAGAGTGGAACTGTGCTGAGCCAGTGCAGCAGCATCCCCAACCTGTCCCTGCGGAGATCTCTTGGGCCGGAGTGAAGGTGAATGGGTCTGAGCAAACGTAATGGAGGATCTCCCTCTTTTCTACTTTGTGGTGCCTCTGAATAGAGTGAGATTACAAAAGGAGCTCTCAAGTCCTGTGATGTGTGTTTCATAGTGAATTCAAAGAACCGTATTTGTGAGAGAGGAGAACCACTCCCATGGCAACTCACTGCTGCAGGTTTTGTTTTCCAGAAATACTGTCGTTCTCAAAATGGAGATTGTTATTTATGTGGGAGTGGCAGGTGCAGACTAGTTAAACACTGTAATTTATCCTGGGAAAGTCTGACTGCAGCTTTCTGGTGAGGTAGGTGGATGTAGAGTGGCTGGAAGGTGCGGTGCTGGCCAGCTACTTATACAATCACAGATACTCCAGGGAGGAGCAGGAGACTGAGAGCTCTGAAGTGTGGGTGTGAAGTGAGGAGGAGGGATGGAAATGGTGAAAAACGGACTGTTTCAGATGCCATTTGAGATTGTCTTGTGTCAGTCTCACTCGGATTCTTGTATTTATGTCTGTAGCCTCTGAACACAGATCTTAATCTGTTCCTAGGCCTGAGATTTGGGGGAGGGAAGAGGGGGGAAGCTGTGGATTGAGAGATGCTCTAATAAAACTGGCTAGTCAATGTTGTCTTAATATTGTTGACAATTCTGTAAAGTTCCTTTTTATGAGGATTTCTGTTTTAGAAATTTGCTTTTTTTGACTCCCTCCTTTTTAAAGAGAAAATGTGACACTTGTGAAAAAGCTTGTAAGAAAAGCAGTTTCTTTCTTCCTCAATGATAGATCCTATAGTTAATTAAGGTTGTGAATTTTTATTTTTTGCCTTGTTTTTAATTAACGTTTGTCATTCAGAATAGGATGTGTGAAAATGTTTAAAT
>JANZLQ010000064.1:621264-632247 GCA_026212715.1 Elanus axillaris | reverse complement strand
CTGCCCTTTCACCTTCCCGGTGTGAACCTCCCCCCCCCCCCCCGCCTTGATGGCTGGGCTGTATTTCTTCTAAGACATGAGTGTGTCTCTGCAGGGGAGAGCAGGGTCTGTCCAGCGCTCTGGCTGCTTTACTCCCCTACCCCCCAAGCCCCCTGCCCGTTTCAACAAGCAACACAGATACTGCCTTGGGAGCTCCTGTGTGTCCCAAGTCATTCTTGGGTGAGTGGGCTGGGTTTTATCACCTTGCGTTGTTTTGGGTAGTCACAGTTGCAGCAGCAGCAGTGGATAAGGACCAGGAGCAGCAGCAGAAGCACCGTCCCTGGAGAAAGTAAGCAATTACAGCAGTATCAGCCCCTGTGTCTCCCTGACTGCACCCTGTCTTTCGGCACATACCCTCTTGGCCCTCTGCTCCCCATTCTCCCCGTTAGCATCACAGCACTTTGTGTCAAGTTCTGTACGTCACTCAGGGCATGGCAACCCCACAAACACCATCTGAGCCCAGGCTGGTCGAACTGTGCCAGTGTTAGGCGAGGTGGTGGCATGGTTATGAAAGTGGTTTTGCAACCAGAGGAGGTTAAACAGGGAATGTTTCCTCTGGGCCTGCTGCTGTTGCTGCCTGTGTCTGCTGGATGTAAATGGAGTGGCTGCACTCTTCCCATTCTTCCTCCAGGGCTGTGCTGCTGGGGGGCTGCATAAATTGCTGGGATTAGGGCAGCTGCCTGCCAAGCCCAGCATCAAGAGAAGCTGTCTGGCGCGTGCCTCGTGCTGAGCTATGCACTTACCCACAAAGATGAAGAAGATGGCAAAGGCAGCAACATCCCACTCAGTCTCAAAGAACCTTTTTCTTGCCAGCTGGCTCAGGAAGTTGTGGATCTCATTTTCCAGGTCTGGGCTTTGGCTCGTTGTCTCCATTTCTGCTCAGGCTTTATCGAGGTGGCTGACCTGTGGGCCTGCTGGGCAGCAAGACAGCCCCTGCTAGCGAGGGGGGAGACTGGAAGAGAAATGCAACTGCATGCTGCTCTTCACCAGAGGATGCAGGTCATGGCCTGGGGGATAGGGTGATCCTTCTAAACCTGACTGCGAGCTTTGACTTAGGGCTGGCCTTGTAGGGTGGCGAACACCGTGCCCAGGATAGAGCAGGAGCACGGGCAGGACTTCAGTCGGGGGAAAAAGCTGCCCTCATTTCATGCACTTGCCGTAGATGCAGGCTGTTGTGTCAGTGTGACACCCTGCTTCTCCTCTGCAGGCCCGGTTGGCAGGAGGGAGCAGCGGGGCCCTGCCTGCAGGGAGGAGAGGGCCGGAGAGCTGGGCCTTGGCTTGTGCTTCGCTGGCCCCGACGCTTCAGAGCGAGGGCTGGGCTGTACCAGGGAGAAAGAACTGGCGCAGGGCTTCGGCCAGGCCCTGCCCTTGCTCCTTCCCTCACTCCCAGAGTCCCGTTTCCCTGTTAGTTAGGTCTGACCTTACTCTGCTGCCTGCGCACCAGCTCTGCCCCACGTCCCCTTCCTGCGTCCGGGGCAGAGCTGGCTGCCATGGCCCCCACCTCGTCCCCAGAGAGCACCTACCGCCGGGCAGGGAGGCACAGGGGCTGGCAGGGGAGCGGCAGGACGAAACCTCCTCCGGCAGCCGTGTGGTGCTGGGGCCAAAGGTGGTGTGGGTGTGGGTGCCATCCCAGTGGGGAGGTGGGTCCCCAGCCCTCCCCCAGGGACCAAAGGCTGCAGGGCCTGGAGGCCCGGCCCAGCTTGCCTCCTGGCTCAGCCCTGAGGAGACAGGAGTCCGATGCCAGGCCCGCCTTGGTAATACCGAAAAAGGCGGTCAAAGAAACTCTCTAAGACTCAATTTTAGAGTTTTAGAAAGCAGGCGTTCTTTCTTGCAGCGCTGAGTACACGGGGATTCGCTCCACCTGTCGTGCACAGCGTCAGGGGAAACTTAGCATATTCGAATGTCCTTTACGCAGGCGCAAGGAAGGTCTCTGGTGGTCTTCCATGGTCTTCCTCACTTGTCCGCTGCCTGACCCTTCTCGGATGATTCTGTACAGTGCGATCTTCTGCATGTTTTGATGCATCTTATCCTAAAAATTGCTCGTTAGCGCTTCTATTATCTGTGCCTACACTTTGACGTAATCCATATGGATACTTCTAAGTTATCTAAAAGGACTGGAGTTCTTGTCTCCTTCAGAAATTGCAAGGCCATCCAAAAGCAATTTTCTTTAGTATCTCACACCTTTTGTAACATACAGAACTTCTATCTAATACCGACCAGCAATTAATTGGGTAGAGAAATAGTAAGGCCATTGTATTCAGAAAGACAGCTTTTATCATTGGCCCTGTGGTGGCACCCCAGAAGGTGGCCCTTTCCCTGGGGTCAGGGTGTCCATAACCAGCCTCTTGCCCACAGGCACGGTCAGGAGTGACGGGGCGAGCTCGGACGCCTGGCCGTGCTCCCCCGCAGCGCGTTACAGCGTGGCACAGGGAGGAATGGGAAGGCTTGCAGCCATGCCGGGGGCTGCGGGGTTGTGGCCCTGGAAAGCCGGTCACAGGCAGCATGTGGGGTCCCCCATTGCTGACCATTGCGCCGCCCTTACCCGAGCACGCAGCGGCCATCCCTGTGGGCTCCGGAGGAGCTGCTCTGGAAGAGAACCTCACCAGCCCAGCGCTCATTTTCCTCCCCCAGTGGTGCCTGGGCTCTCTGTCAGTGTGGGTCCAGGCCCCTCTGCTCCACCTGGCCTCCAGATGCTCCTGCCTTGCTTTCTTCTGCCCAGACTGTGGGACTGGAAGGGCTGAGACGCGACAGATCCACGCAGAGAAGCAGAAGGTATCCTGTTAGTGAAAGGGAACAGAAAGAAAGCGGAAAGGGATTGAACCATGAGGCACGCTACTTTCATTGCCTCATCTGAGTGAAACAGAAGAAAGCGTAAAGGAATGGAATACAGAAAATGTGTTTTCCACAAGTTGTTAATAACAACAGTTAAAAAAGAACAGTAGCATCAGCTTGAGGCAAATCATTTAACTACCATATTGCAGATGCTGTTCCTGCTGCTGTCGCCTGTCTGTGGCATCAGCAGTGACCTGCAGCCCTCATTGGGAGCTGCTTGCGCCTGCCTGGCTCAGAACCTTGGCCTGAACACACTTTGTGAATGCAGAACTGCCCTTCCAGAGTCTAAATGTCTTTATTGGAGCAGCTGGGGGGAGGACTGCATGGGGGCAACTGGGCGCAGCCCGAAACCAGCCAGCCGGACAGGACTTCCTTTTGGCAGCTTATGGCCCTAGAGTGAATGATTGACACCATGTTTGTCCTGGTTTCAGCTGGGATAGAGCCAAGTGTCACCAGTATAGTCCTCCGGCCTGGGGCAGCAGGGACCAGGTCCAGCAGCGTGAGGCTGGATTGCAATTAGCAGTGTCCCAAGAAAAAATAAAGGAGCCTGGGTGCAGAGTAGGGGGAGAGATCTGCGTAGACTGTGCCGCCTTTTCTTCCTACCTCTGGGGGGAAAGCAATTCAAGCCCAAGCAAATCCTGCTGCCAGCTCCTTTCTGCTACAGCCCTTTGTTGCTGGAGCAGGGGTTACAGACCCTGGTTTCAGACATCAGCCCAGTGGGGGGGTCCTCGCCCTTTGTCAGCAGCTCCAGGCCCCACGATCCCGCCGGGCAGGGGAGGCTGGCAGGGAGCAGCAAGTGGTTGAGGAAGTCACATTTTTCCCCTTGGATTGTTGTTATCAGGAGCGTGGCCGGAGGCACCGCCATCAGTGGAAGCAGCCCAGCCTCCCCAAAGGCTTGTGGAGGGCACGGGCACCTCTCCACAGCGTTCCCCACCTGCCTCTGCCACATGCTGGCACTTTTGCTTCCCACCATGATGTGATTTCCTTTTATGTGGTTCCCCACTTGTACTGGGGCTGAGATACCTTGGGCAGAGACCTTCTCCAGGTCCTGGCTCTCTGCTTTTGAAGGTGTCCTAAAGCAGCTCCCAAGGAAGGTTTTTTTTTTTTCTAGTGCAGGCTGGGATTAACAGCAGCATAATGCTGCTGGGGCCAGGCTGGAGGGACCAGGCTGGAGGCCTTGCTCCAGCTTGTCGGCCCCTGTACCCTCATGTCCCTTCTCTTGCGGGGTCAGAGAACAGCACCCACAGGACTTGCTGCAATTTTCCCCTTTCTTGACAATGTTTTTCTGCCTTTACTGCTGCTCCATGTTGTTTTGCATTAAAAGACGCAGAACTAATTTTGAAATTCAGATGACAGTGCTCTTAGACATTGAGGCTATAAAAATCTGTTCCTTGTAAAAACCTCGTGCATATTACTAAGCAGTACAGTAGTACCTAGGGAATGCTGCTCACAGACAGCAACGTCTAATACTGAGAGTTGCTTTTTAGGTTTGCACAACAACAACAAAATCGCATAGCAGAAGTAGTTTGCTAGAATAAGCCATCCTGACAGAGCAAGGATAGGACTGGATGAGTAGTGTGAGGCGAAGATGTGGGTTTAGAGCCAAGTTGAGCAGTCCTGAGATCTTGCAAGTTTAGCTGAAGCTTTGACTCCCGTTTGTAAGAGCTAGATGTCATAGCCTTAGTTAACAGTGTTGAAAATATTTTTGGTGTGATTTTTTCTGGTTGTGTGTCCCAGGCAGCTGGAGATGGATGGCACCACACTCCTCAGGAAGGCAGCGTGGGATCAGAACAGCTCCGGTGCTGTGGAAGTGCAAGTGGGATGATGCTTCCCAGCAGTTTGCGCTGCTCTGCTGCTGGTGTTGAGAAGCACCCAGGGGCTCTGCCAGCTTGCAGCAGTCGAGTGCTGGTGGCTGCGCTGCCTGGGCACCGTCTCCCATGACGCCTGGGATGGATTCAGTGCCTCCTCCTAGAAAGCCTGGGGGCTGAGGCAAGGATTTTGCTCACGCACACCCCAGGCTTGACAGTGCTTGTGTTACCTGAAATGCCAGCAGACAAGCTGATTTGACAGTTGGGGTTTTGCTCCATAGATTCACAGTGAAGTGTAGTTTCACGCCTGTCTGGTTCCATCTCCCTGATCCTCAGCAGGAGGGAGAAGGTGGTGCAGAGGCTGATGCATGGCCTCCTGCTTCTGAAGGCGACTCGCTTGGCAGAGCCAATGCCCAGGTCTCAAGGTGTTTGCTCTAGCAGAGCTGCTACTCCTTCTAGTGTCCCCCATTTTCAGGACCTGGCTCTCATTCCTGGGGTGGGGCACTGGGGAGGGAAACCTCAGTTTGCCCTCATTTCCAGGAGACTGTCCCTGCTTGCTTCTTTTAGAGCAGTCCAGTGGATGAAGGCATCGTGGCAGGGCTGTGTAATAAGCTTTGGGATACAGGGGAGGATGCAGGTGGGTCCCTGGGACTGGAGCTAGGAAGAGCCCGGTATACAGCGCTCCCTGGGAGCATCGATCAGCGACAGGCCTGTGCACGAGGCACTCTGCTGGCGTCAAAGGAGAGATGTGCGGGGCTGAGATGTGTGTTGGCTTTGTTCCTCTAAACATTCGATCCTGGCAGAATACAGGAATCCATAGGTGCCCAGCCTGAATATGTGACAGTGCTGGGCTGCATCCTCAGGCTGTGGCTGAGACAGGAGGGAGCTGCTGGTGTTTCAGTAAGCCAAGAAGGCAGTGTTAAATTAGTGGAAGAGTTGGGTCAAGAGGGAAAGCCCACTGCAAAGACTGCCAAGAGTGCTGGAACTTTTGGGGGCAGCTGGTGAGAGGCAGTGTCTCTTTGGGTGGGGGATGCTCTGACAGAGCATGTACTAGGTAAAGTATTAGGCATTGATTGCTTGCTTCTATGGTTTGAAAATTCCCAGCTGCCTTTTATTTTTAATAAAGTACACCTGTTTCCAGACTGAGCTCTAACTCAAGAAAGTTATTAGTGTTCAAAAGGGCTAGAGAATGTCAACAGGACCTTACAAGCCCCCATGTGAAGTGGGTAGGGGGACTATTATGGGTGCTCTTTTGGTGATATTATTGCTGCTATTTTTTCATTAAGAGAAAAGCTGAGGAACAATGAAGATCCTTGGTGCATGCTTCGAGTGGGAGAGGCTCTGTTGGAGAGGCTCAGACCTCAGCATGGTTCAGATTTCTTTGCTGCCTAGTGATCTGGAAGGATTGCTGCCTGGTCCTGCTGCTGTGCTCAGGTTAACAGGCAAGGAAGCCACGTGCAGTGGGTGAGGCTGTGTGTAGATATGGTCTGAGTCCTTGAAAGCCTGGGCAGTCTTTTAGGTCCTGCCTGTGTCTGGGGGAGGTCTGAAAAAGGGATAGATGCCCCATTCCACAAGGACTCGCAGACTAATATTCCTTTCCATCAGCCAGGGGCTGTGGTGAAGCCACAGGGGATAGGAATGCTTCATAACCAGGTACCCTGCACTTTTCATACCGAGACTCACTGAACATGCCTCATGTATTGGTCCTTGCAATTTATACCCAGATGGTTGCTTGCTGTGGCAGCCGTGGTCTGCTAACCACCTGCTCACCACTGCAGGTCCCTCATTTATGCCATTCCCAAAATGTGGTGGGCTGTAATCCCCCGGAGACATCCACTTCCCCAGATTTGGACAATGAGAGGGAAGATCTCATTGCTCAGCCTTGGCTGCACAGTGAGAATTGAGTTTCCCCTGCCTCTGCCTCCTCCTGTCTGTGCTGGTCACATCTTTCCCCATGGGAAAATCACTGGCAGAAGTGAGAGCACAGTTTTGCCTGTGCTAAACTTGCTGCAGGGAACTTTGCTGTGTGTCCCACGGGGCGGTATCACCCTCATCCCTGCAGGCTGCAGGCTGGCACCAGGCTGCCAAGGACACCATCACCCCGACCGAAGGAGAGAGCATGAGGGCTGCAGCTGAAATCCAGTGCTACACGTCTACCTGGGGTAAGATCTTGGGGAAATCCGCACCTGGGATGAGGAGAACTTCCACACTATCAATACAAATCTTTCTGTATAGAGCAAGAGTTCTACGCGGAACTTACAGTCTGTCATGGATAAGAATGTATTGCACGTGTGTAAAAACTTGCCTTCTCTGTCCAGGATGTGTACGGGTGCACATGGAGTCTGTCCCTCGGCCGTCCTCTCCGTGGTTCGTTGCTTATCCGCAACGCCCCAGGAGCGGGGAGCACCTGGGTGGGCAGGAGAACACAGGCACCCACGTAGTGTATTTTTGCTGGGAGACAGAACCAGTTCTATTTGCTGGTAATCTTTGCAGAAGGTGGAATTGCTTGTCCTGGTTGCTGTGAACAGCGGGACATATAATACGACCCTGCTTCTCTCTCCTACAATCTAATTAGAGCCAAATTCCACCACGACTCAAATTGTGGTGTCAGAATAGAAGCATTTTCAGTTGACTCAGGCAAATTAATGTTTTACCTCTCGGCTTCTTATCAGCATGGTCCGTAATTCACCTGAAAGGTATTCATATGCACTGATTCATCGCCCAGAGACGGGAATGACGTTTATGTCTCGTTGTTGGGCTGCTGATTGTGAGAGCGGGGATGGGGGCAGCGACACCAGAGGAGACGGTGACTGGATAAATTTGCCCCCACGGCCAGTTAGATGACTGGGTGGTTTTACAGGCAGGTGAAGAGTTAGCTGAGGAGGTTGAAAGCTTGAATGGGCGACAGGCAAAATGCTGCATTTATTTGCTGAGTGGCTAGGTAGGTGCAAATGGACATAGGGAAGAACTAGGTTAAGCAGCTGATGAAAATGGAGAGATTGTGCTTCACACACCTCTGGGTGCAGAAAAGATTCGCCGTCCTAGAGAAAACATGGGAGGTGGTCCTTGGCTCTTGAGCACCAAAATCCCTCGGCATCTTGCTGCATCTCCCCAGTATGCTCATTCTGCTCCGCCTTGCTGCATTCCCAGTGCTGGTCCAGCTGCTCTCGCTGTCCCCGAGCTGCCCTCTTCCCCACTAAACTTTGGGACTGGGACACCTTCTTGCTGGACACCCCCAGGAAAGCCTGGTGTGCTTTCAGCAGCTGTGACTGCTGGGTGTTTGGAAGCGCAAGACGGATGTGAGAGCAGTTTCTCCAGGCTCTGTGGACGTAGTAGTGGTGACGGCAATGCTGCTTAGGTTATCAGCATAACGAGCCCACGCTAGCGGCACGGGTTTGGGGCTCAAATCCCATGTCAGATCATGAATGAAGGAGACAGGTTGGGAATACTCACACCAATGCATGAGAGGAGCCAAAGGAGCCACGCGGTGACTTTCTGCTCAGGTGATGTGCCCATCAGAGGATATTCCTAGCCCTAAGCTCACCCCAGAGAGCCTGGGCGGTCAGAGAGTGTGTCCTGCTCCTCTGCAAACCCAGGATTGCAGGAGTTCCTGCAAGACCCACCACTGGGACTGACATTTAGCTTTTCTTTGAGAAAGCCTTTGACCTGAGCTCAAACATTTCCGCTGTTGGGGTGGAGGATTTGCTGCCAATTCAAACAGCTATCATCTTGCCCAGTAAATGAAATGCATGCTTTGGTTCCAGCCTGAGCCTGTGCAACTTCCATTTCCAGCTAGGTCTGAGAACCCAGCCTGCAAATGGGGCTTCTTTTTTTTCTTTTAGCACAGCGAGGCAATATTCAGCTGGACTGAAATGCCAAATTCTTGCCTTCTCCCAGCCTGCCAAACAAGGTGGGTGATGAAGGATCCCACATCACTAGCAGTACTCACTCAGCAATGATTCTCCCTTTCTAGCTGTGGTTTGTGGCACAGACATTTTAACGGGGTTTTAACCCACTTAGTGTGCATTATTCTGATTTTGTATTGTTCTGATGTGTTAATCAAGCCTTCAGGGGCGGTCTGGTAGACAGTGCCAATCAAAGCGGGGTTATAGAAAATAGCTCTCATCAAAGTCACTTTATATTTTTCAGCGCGAGCGGATATTTTATGTAAGAAGACATCTGTAAAAGCTCTGTGCTACCATCACATGACATATTAAAGAATCCCATTTCAGGTTTTCCATTGTTTTCCTGAGTTGGCTTCAGGCTGATGGCTGTAGAGTTAGTTACCTGCGTCTTCCTGGTTCCTTTCGCAAATCTGTCTGCCAGCCCTGCGACCTACTGAAGAGCTTGAAGATTTACTGAAAGCCAGTGTTGGCTGGCCTGAGAGTTCCTAGAAAATTTAGATGCAAGTTTTCTGGTTCGGCTGATTAAAGCCTTTTTCTGGAGTTTCTGTTAATTGCCAGGTTTCATTACTGCTGGGGAGTATTTCAGCATCCTGTGCTAGGAACACATTATGACCACTTGCCAAAAGGGAACAGAAATATTCATTAACTTTTCTGTCCTGCCTGTGCTAGTTTTACAGCTCCTCAAGGTACTTCTGTTGGTTATACATTGGTTGTAGCAATCTCCTTCCTTCCCTTATCAGTTTTCTAGCTTTGGTTATTTATTAGTACATTGGTTGGGGAGCAGTTCATTCTTAACTGCTTTCATTTTCTCTCCTAACCAATCTGTTTTGTGGAGTGTTTTTCTTCCCCCTGGTTTTTCATGTTTCCTCAGGTAGTCTCCTTTCCTGACTGTGGAATCATGTATTTTTTAGCCAACAGCAAAACATCCTGAAAAAAAAATCCAATTACTTTCTTTTTCTGTTTTGGTTCTTTCCCTCTGTCAATCTGGTGCCTGTAAGGACTCCCTGTGCAGAGGAAATGGATGGATATATTCTGGTTATATATCTAACTCCATTTAACTCTTTCTGCCGCACTGTAATAAATATACTCACTTCACCCATCTACACAACAAAGCTATTGACAGGTCTTCTAACTGAACGCTGCTCTCTCAAGCTTACGTGTGATATATAAGCTGCTCATGCAGTGCTTCGATTTAGGAAACTATCTTTGCCAGTTCTTAGGAAGTCCAGGGATATTTGACTTCTGGCAGCCAGAGCATGCTAGCATTGCCACTGAGAGCAGAAATTTCCTGTGATGCAGCGGCTGTTTCAGGTGTTGGCAAGACAAGGGGACTCACAGCCGCACGTGTTAAATACTGCTCAAGAATCTTCTGTTCACTCTGCTTTAAATTAATCAGAAGAAAAGATACCTTGGAAAATCCAGTTCTACCAGCAAAGTCCCTCCCAAGCCAGCTGGGATGCGGCGCTGGAGAGCTGCAGTCCTATGCCAGTCCTTGCCCAGGATAAGCAATTGCCCCAAGGCCAGGACATTGCTGGTCCTGAGCGGGTTTTGGGCTTGTGTCACTGGGTCTAGAGCATGACCGGTTGCTGAACGGTCGTCATTTCAGCCTCGCAGGAGCCCAGTGTGTTGGTTCACTGGCTCTCTGGCATTAGCTGGTGCTGCGGTTAATTCACAAACCCATTCCCTTTGGGGCTGGACCTGATTGCACTTTGCACCTGGCAGACACTCTCTCTTTGGGCAAACGTGCTGACTTTTGCTGGAGCAGAGCCCAGCAGCAAGGGCTGATCCCCATTTACTCCAGAGCCAGCCAGGGATGGGACCATGCTCTGCTCTCGCTGATGGTGCCTGCCCAGGGAGCTGCTGTGCTCAGGATCTCCTCCGCCAGCAAAGCTGGATCCCCTTGCTTCCCTCAACTCCATGTCCATCCCCTTGCTCCTTATATAGATATAGGAAAAGCCTAGTGGTGGAAAACCCAGGAAAGGCGGCTGCAAACTCTGTAATGATGTGAGTGGTGCCGAGGTAGCGCTGCCGTGGGGGCACTGCTGGAAGGATCTTGGCATGTGCTGGTGGAGGGTCTCAAGGTTGGTCCCAGAAGAGGACACTCAGGAAGCAGTGTTTCTGTTCTGCAGCGTGGCCAGTAACACAATGTAAAGCTGGGCAGTCTTGAACTAAACCCCTTGTTTCTGTTTCCTTCTTTGCTGGGGAGCTTGGCCTGTGCTGCAGTGCTGATGGGTCTCCTGGGGACAGGCTGGAGGGGATGCACAGCCCTTGCTGGGAGGCTCCCTGTGGCAGGTGGTGTAGCGTGGGAGGACGGAAAGGACCCGTGGGTGGCGTAGCGTGGGAGGACGGAAAGGACCCGTGGGTGGTGTAGCGTGGGAGGACGGAAAGGACCCGTGGGT
>JANZLQ010000064.1:608463-621164 GCA_026212715.1 Elanus axillaris | reverse complement strand
ACCCGTGGGTGGCGTAGCGTGGGAGGACGGAAAGGACCCGTGGGTGGCGTAGCGTGGGAGGACGGAAAGGACCCGTGGGTGGCGTAGCGTGGGAGGACGGAAAGGACCCGTGGGTGGCGTAGCGTGGGAGGACGGAAAGGACCCGTGACACTGCTTGTCCCTGTCTAGGGTAGAGCCCCAGGCTGGGGATGGTCAAGCAGAGCTCTGCATTGCTACAGGTAAGCCTTAAACCTTTTGAGTGACGAGTGTAGATATTGAGGCCCACTTCTTGGGAAAAGTGATGTGTTGATGGAACCTCTGAAAGCAGAGCAGCCCTCTGGCAAGCTTTTACAAGCTCATCCGTGAGCAGTAGGGCTCAAGAGCTTCCAGAAGCGTGGCGGTAGATTTGGCCTGTAACTTTGTCTTAGCTGTCCTAGGGCTGCATTGGTTTAGGTCTTGTTTTGGTTTTCCCCTCCCCAAAAGAGTCCAAAGTGTTGTTTGCTATCGCCTGGGAGGCTCCTGCAGTCACTGGGTACGGGGAACCTGGGAGGACTTCTACTGTGATTACCTGCAGTCCTGAAAATCCTGTACCCTTCTTGGAGTAAGCCTTTCTGCCTTAACTGTACTTCATTTGGGGAGACGTTTGCAGAGCCTTGTGCGGCTGAGTGACAGATGTGACGTGACATGACTGTGATCCCAAAGGAGCCCTGGGGCAGCAGAGCATCCTGAGCTAATGGGGATGCTCTCTCAGAGGACTTGACATGGAACAAGTGGGGTGAGCTGTGTCGGAGTGGCTTGCGGGCAAGCTGGTGCTTGTAGGCAGTGATGCATGGTGAAGGTAGAGGTTCCCATCCCAAGGAGTATTTTTGTCACTGGAAGGGAACAGCTCTGCCCCATGCCGCTAACTTGGCTGAAGCAAGTCAAGGGGATGCTGCCGCTTAAGCCTGGTCAAGCAGCTGGTCCACCGGGTCTGTCTGCCTGAAGATAATAAACAGGCCTGATCCAGCACTTACAGGAGCTAAGGGGGCTCTTCCTATCAAGGGGGATAATGCGAAAAAGTACATTTAACCTTGTGGTCAATGCAGCAGCTGAGCATTTCTGAGAGTCTCAAGTTCCTGAGCTGAGGTGGTTGTGCAGGGCTGGGGGTTGCACAAGCACAGGTGCTGCTTTCGGTTCATCACTCTTCCCTAGGGAGAAAGGAAAAGCTTTCTCTCCTTGGCCTCTCTAAGAAGCACCAGGAATATTTGCTATGCATATATGTGTCAGCATCAGCCCTCAAATCAGGCTCTGAAGTTGTCAGAGTAACTAAGGGCCTTTAGGGCAATACAAGTCAGACGTCAGGGAGCAGGGCATCATTTCTGAACAGCTAAAATAGGATTTTGAGCATGCGGTCTTAAGTCCCAGCTCTTATATGGCAAACTCTTTTGCATCCCTGGGCTTTCCCACCTCAGAGGCGTAGCTTGTCCTGGGAGCATTGTGCTGAGAGCTGGTTTTGATGGTGCAGTTCTTCAGCCCATGGCAGAAAGGTGAAGGAAAGAGTTGAAATGTAGTTTTCCCTGGTGGGAGCAAACCTGTGCTCCTGGCTGGATCTCTTGAGACGTTTGCTGCTCCTTGGGTTTGAGGGCCAAGGAGAGCCTTCAGGAGCGTGCTGCCGGCTGTCAGGTAGTTTGAGTATTGCCAAGCTGTGGTGTTCAAGTGGGATCGCTCCTTCTCTGCACCAGGTCCTGTGCACGAGGCAGCAGCCCACGGTGGAGTCGAGGCTCAGGAGAGAAACTGTGTGCATTTAGCTCTTCCCCTGCTTTAAAATCTTCTCTCTCCGGGAAGGCTTTTTCATTAAAATTGTCAAGGAAAAGACACAAGTGGCTTCATTTAATACAGCACCAAACATTTTGGAAAAAATTAAGCTAAGATCGATTTGGTTCTAGATATAGCTATTGGCTGGGGCAACAGCCAGCTGGGAGTCATTAGCACGAGCGAGAAGGATGTGGGTAGGTGGTGCGGGCAGGAAGCCCAACAGGACACAGTACCAGGATTTTTCTGTCTAGCACAAAGTCAGGATGAACACTTCATTAGAAACAAGCTGTGTAATGTTCTAATATTAGCAAATCTGCAAACAGCTTGCTGTCTGCAACCTTTGGGGGGGGGGTTTGCTCCAGCACAGCATCCGCGTGTCCGACTGCAGGGGTCTGGGCTGCTGCTAGCGGAGCTCAGGGCTGTGCTAAGGGGAGCAGTCCCTTTGCTCAGACATCCAGCAGGCAGTTTTCGGAGGTAACGGCACTGGCAGGTGCTGCGGAGACGCAGTGTGGGAGAACCTTCAGCCTGCTCCACGCGGGCCTTGCGCAGGGGTTTGTGCTCATATATTCCTGCGTTGCGTATTGCCCCCGGGTTCTGCTGCTCTCATTTGTGAGGCCTCTCCGCTGTTGTCAAGTGTCATCAGTTTCTGGGTTTTGGGCAAGAGTTGTTGGTGAGATGGCTTGAGCACAGGATGAAGTAATTCTGTTAATGGAGAATACTCCCCAATGGAAAATATTTCTTATGTGTCACAGCTGTTGGCGTGAGTTGGTTACAACGCATCAGTCTATTAAATAGCGCTAAACAATTTGTGTTTCAATATCCCTTGAAATATGTGCCTTTCTCTGCGAGGGCCTGATGCAGAAGCCAGCCCAGCAAATTAGACCCTAACCAATGGACTCCATTTGGGTCCTTCTATTGATGCAGTGGTGTGAATTTTCAGGCAGTCGCAGCCCACAGAACAACTGTAGGGCCGAGAAGATGGTTTTGGCTCAGTCTTGCAGGGACGATTGTGTCTGGAGACCCCAGCACAAGGAATGAGCTTAACCATTGATGGATTTCCAAGAAGGGGCAGGTCTCATGTTAACCTGTGGCTACCGAGATGAAGAGGCGTGTGGGTGGGTTGAGATGCCGTTATCCTCTGGGGAGGCTGGTGTCTTCTGTGCTCAGTCCCAGGTGGTGGCAGAAGAAATGGAAGACGTGGGACCAGCTTTCATGTGCTTGTGTTGATGTTATTGAAGATGAAGGTAAAATCGGTGACTGGAGGGCAAAAAATCTGTGACTCCAGCTCTAGTAGGAGCTCACAGTTCCCTCCCCTAGAGCTGTAAATCCTCACCTTGGTCTCCCAGCGCGAGGACTTGGCTTGCTCTGGTGCCTTTAGACTGACTCAGGGAGCTGCCTGCTGCAGTACATCTGCTGTGACGTGCCCATGGGTGCTTATGGGCCTCTTGAGGGGCAAGAAGAAGGGCACGTGAGGAGGGGTGCCGGGTTCCTGGGGTGCCGATGGGGAGCAGGTGGGCTATGCGGGATGGGAGAGTGAGGAGAGGGACACTGCAAGCTAAAACTGATGCAGGGCACACCTCTGCTAGCACAAGCCAGGGCGTTTTCCCTTTCACCGGGTGCCTAGCGCTCTCCCAAGATGGCTTATAAAACAGAATAATTGCAACTGCGATGTGCCCCCACTTTTAACAGCAGCAAGGGCTGACTGGCAGAGTGCCATCCTCCCCACCGGTGTGTGGCAGTGCCCAAGGCCAGCCACCCCCTCAGCTGCAGAGCAAGAGTGGAGCTTGTGGCTGCTGCCTCTAGGAACCCCACGCCCAACGTGAGCAGCCCCCAGGGACTGAATCTGGTTGAAGATGGTGTGCAGGTGATGGCACTGGGGAGGGGATAAACCGTCCCCAGAATAGGCTGGATGAGGGGAATCTGCGTGCAAGTAGTGTAAAACAACGCTCTGGCCGAGCTGACTTCCAGCGAAACCCGGGTAGCTCCTGGTACACAGGTAGCTTGGCTACACAGTTGTTACAGACAGACCTAATGAATCCTGGCTCTTGCTAAAGCCTTGCACTTTGGTTGTGACTTGAAGAATTATCTCCTCTACCGAGAGGAGAAAATTAGCTTTTCTCTTCTTTCCCCCCGCCCCCAGCCTTTGCTGCCCATTTAGTGCTGTTCCCTAGACTACTTAGACTCTGATGCTCTCTTGCTGTCCAGTAATTCCACCTTTATACCCACTGCAGCCTCTCCATCGATCCGTCCCAGAAGAAAGCTGGTAGCATGCTATCTCTTGAGTGGATTATGTCTGCCCACAGGTCCCCTGCAAGCCTGATGTTATATTCCCGAGCCTTGGTTCAAGACTTGGCAATCCGGGAACATTTTGGCTATTTCCACCGGTGCTTTCTGGCTACATGGGGAAAAAAAAAAAAAGAGCTGTGACTAACACAGGATTATGTATATGGCAGTCATGTGGGCCTTGAAGCTAAACCCAACTCATCCACTGAGTGCAGTTTTGTAAAGAAATTATGTGTCCACCCAGAAACATCAAGCAGAATAACAACCCTGGTATGCCCAGCACAGCTTCTTTTTCCATGGACCGGAGCATCATTCGTCCAAATGAAATTATTGCTCTCTGAACGTTGAATGCTCTTGGTCAAGAGGGGAGGATGGACTTGCTGCAAGAGCAGATGGAGCCATTTATTTCTGCCTGGGTTGATACTCGCTGTTCTGAAGGCATCTGGAAATGGTGTGATTCCTGTTCTGAAGCACAGAGTGTTATTTTTAATGCCAGGTCATGCTACTGGCTCCCTAATCACAGCATTTACATAAGTGATATATTGGGAGGACGGAGAAACAGGCATGGGAAAATGCAGCCCAGCCCATGTGGAAGACAGGCTCCGTGCTCAAGGGAGATGTCGTCCTGCTCGTGTCTTTACTGACTCCAGCTGAAATCTCCAGGACTCACATCTTTTCTTGACTGTGTTGCTGTTGCACTTGTTAAGGGTGCTGCCAGGTGCCTTCAGGAGTCACCCAGCTAAATGATGGGGTGTGTCTCTGCCAATATACTTGAATTAGTACTG
This sequence comes from Elanus axillaris, assembly GCA_026212715.1. Taxonomy (NCBI): domain Eukaryota; kingdom Metazoa; phylum Chordata; class Aves; order Accipitriformes; family Accipitridae; genus Elanus; species Elanus axillaris. The sequence continues at coordinate 616,323 of JANZLQ010000064.1, read as the reverse complement.
GTCTCCGTCCGATGTTAGGAAAGAGAGGTATAATTAAAGTAATTACAAGCCATCCAGTATCAGTCAGGGAGAGCAAATGGTCTTTCACACGAGAAAAACACAGTGCATTAGTCTGCCCAAACCATCACAATACAGAGCAAAACCAGAAATCTCCAGCCAGCCCAAGAAGAAACCCCTGCCAACCGTAGTGCGTGGGCTCTGTCCCCAGGACAACCAAAACTCGACCCCCCCAGAAGCAGGTGAGCTCCCAGTGCTCCCCTTAGAGCGGGGTGACTCCTGGCTCTGCCGTGGCCCCATTGCTGGGGCTGGGGTTGGTGTGGGTGGTGTGGTCATCTGTCTGGGTGCCTGGGCAACTCTTGAGGTATTACTGCTAATGTTGGATGACGATGAATTCATCCTGTCCAGCAAAATAGATCCAGATGACAAAGAAGCTGGAGAAAATTGCTCACTCTCCCGCAACCTTGGGAAGAAATGAGATCTGTCAAGTTATTTACAACTGTGAGACATCTGTAAATAACTTGACAAAAGCAATCTCCTTCCGAGCGGGTACCACAGCTGCCTTCCGGAAAGCGGCATGCTGCGGGGTCTGTTGGGAGCTCAGGGTGCAGTTTGCTATGGGGGGGTGTCACGGTCTGTTCAGATCTCTCAAATTTACAGGACAACGTACTCTGTGATTTAACTTCATTTAATGAGCTCATTAAGAAACAAGGCAAACAAACACAACAAACAGGGGCTCAATCCCCTTTTGCCCAGACTAGTCTACCATGTAAATTCACTTATTCACCATTCAAGTCATAAGGTTTCATAACTTCTAACCCACAACTCGTAATATCATGCACCTATGAGCAAAACAAATAGAATGAGTTCCCTAGCCTACGGTGAGTGCGCTCAGCCTTCCTCCTCCGTTGCGACGTGAGCGTCCCCCCTGTCACACCGGGAAGCACGAAAGCCTTAGCAGTCCAGCTGCTGTTGAATCTGCTTCCAAGGATTTTGGGGTAAGCTGCTGTTTCATACCCTCCAGCTTAGAGGTTTGGTCTGTACCGTTTCTATGAGCTAGTGGATTCTGAGGAAACTGCTGGATGAAAGATAACGGCTGCAGGTGATAATGGTTTTTTAGCTCTTTCTGGTCACCCGTCCTGCCTACGTGGTACTCTCGCTTTGACCTAATGATGCTGCTGCCAGCATACATCAGGCCTTGACATGAGCTGGCTTAGCCAAAATCTGAGCAGGAGCTGAACGACCAGCGACTGCCTCTGCCACGGAGGACACCTACCTGATGGGGAGGGTGGTTAGGTCTTACCTGATGTGCTGCTGGTATGTACGGGTGACTGTGGGGTGACGCCTGGGGCCATTCACCTCCTGCCATGCCTCACGTCTCTCCGGGCAGGACACGTAGATGCTTCCAGATCCATTCCCAGCTCTTTTTCCCTGCTACTGGCTTCCTCCGAGCAATCCGTACCATCCTCCTTGGCTGGAGGTCAAGCCTCATCTCCCTTGGAGAGCTGTAAATCTCCCCGTGGGGGGTCAGGAATCTCCCAGAAATGAACGATGTGCTTAAGTAGTGCCACATTCTCTCTTTTGTGGGCTTTCTGCCTGTGCCTGTTACTAACACACCTTCCCTAAGTGCTGAGTGCTCCTGGGGCCTTCCCTTCTAGCTCAGGAGGGAAGAACCCCCATCTGCTTCTTAAATTGCTCCTCTATCCCCATGTCAAGTAAACACACCCTGGGTCTGATGTCATCAGCAGAGAGCAGGAGGGATCCCTGCATCTCAAAAGGTCGCTTTTGGAAGCTGCTTTCTGCGTGGTTTCTTGTGCCCAGGTAGAAGTGGGTGGTGTTCTTGGGCACAGAGATTTAAGACACGACCCTTTGTATCAGATGTAGAAAATTATTTTGACTGAACGCATGAGCCAAGGACAGCGCCCGTACGTGAACAGGCAGATGCTGTGGCGTTGTAGGAAAAGTGTGTGAGATGCCTGTTTGATGGGTGTCGTTAAAACCTCATGTCAGGATGGAGAGAGGTAGAATAAGCAAACGCCTAAAAAAAAATCTGATATGCAAGGGAAGATTGACTGAACTGGGGTTCTTCTGCTTCTGTCCTCCTTATTCTCTTGCGGCTGAAGCGTTCATATACGGCAGTCGTTGCTGCAGGGCAGAGGCAGTAGCTTTCTCCCCCTGCGGTCAGTGAGATGAAGTCTGAAGTCCATGGCCTTTGATTTGCTGAGGGACAGATTAGGCACTAAAAAAAAAAAAAACCCTATGATGCAAAAGCTGGAGGAGCTCTTTGCGGGAAGGTTTGAAGAACAACTGTCTGTGGCCCAGGAGCCTCTCCGTGGCTTTGTTCCCCATGGTCCTGGCTGCAGCTCATGTACACTAAGCCATCTACTCCTATGTCCTGGTTTTGGCTGGGATAATTTTCTTTCTAGTAGCTTGTATAGTGGTATGTTTTGGATTTAGTATGAGAATAATATCGGTAACATACTGATGTTTTCAGTTGTTGCTAACTAGTGTTTGAACTAAGTCAGCTTCTCATGCCCAGCCAGCAAGAAGGCTGGGGGGGGGGCACAAGAAGTTGGGAGGGGACACAGCCAGGGCAGTGACCCAAACTGGCCAAAGGGGTATTCCGGACCATGGGACGTCATGTCCAGTATAGAAACTGGAGGGAGTTGGCTGGCAGGGGGTGGATCGCTGCTTGGGAATTAACTGGCCATCGGTCTGCGAGTGCTAAGCAATTGCATTGTGCATCACTTGTTTTGTATATTCCAATTATTTTATTATTATTGTTATCGTTATTATTATTAGCATCATTATTATTGTTATCATTATTAGCATCATTATTATTTTCTTCCTTTCTGTCTTGTTAAACTGCTCTTTTCTCAACCTACAAGTTTTACTTCTGCCCCCTGATCCTCTCCCCCATCCCACTGCGGGGGGGGGGATAGTGAGCAAGCGGCTGCGTGGTGCTTAGTTGCTGGTTGGGGTTAAACCATCACACCGCAATAATCGGTGTAAATGAGAAAGTCAGTCAAGCCCTGTTATGACCAGCTTGTTTGTGTTTTCCCCTGGGGCACCATGCGCTGGGACTACCCTTCGTGCTGGGCCTTTGCTGGCACTTCCCCATGGCTTTGGGCAGGCATCTAGTTTGATTTCTATCAAAAATAGACATGCTTCCCAAATAGACGTGCTTCTTGGAGCTCTGTTCACTTCAGATGTTCTGCCCGATCTTGCTCTCTGACGTGTTTACAAAGAAAACCAAAAATAAGTGAAAGCCAGTCAAAGCAGACAGCCAAACTTAAAATTACTCATGAACTGTACAAAGTGTTCTCCACCATTAGGAATAGCCTTTTAAATCTCAGAGCTTGTTACTCTCCTGATTTATTCTATTCCTAACCAATTTCTGTCCCTTTTTATCTCTAATGGGTATTAACAAGTTTTTTTCCATTTTCTTCATCTGAATGTGCTGATGATCGAGTTACTGCGGTTCAAGAAACAGCGCGAATTGAGCTGAGTGTGCGAGACAGGCGGTAGGAGACCATTAGCGCCCACCGCTGACTTTCGTACAGATCCTATGTTCATATGGTCACATTTCTGTGTGTTCTTTTCTGGTGGGAACTGAACTGGGATCGTGAACAAACTCAGTTCTTTGGGAGATGAATCCTCTTGTAGACTACTTGCACGATGGAAAGCCCTCTGCTAATGTGGGAACGATACAGGAGAAGCAAGCACGGGGACGAAAGCCCACCTGAAAGGTGGTGATCTCTCCTGCGGGTGATGCGCTCAGGCCAGACCTGGAAGCACCGCCCTGGGAGCAGAGTCAAGTCTGAGACCTGCTGAATTGGTCTGATCCTCCAAACCAAGGAGAGAGATGTTGTTAGAGGATTTTCAAACATGGGTTGCTCTAGGTTTGCTTTATTAACAACTCAAGAGTTGGGCCACCACTGCAGTCAATGGCAAGCTTCCAAAAAAAAATTTCTCAGTCTTATATACCTTTTTACCATCTATTATCCCAGTCCAAAGTCTTTGTAATTTTTCCAGTTGATCTTGGTTCCCATGTCATTATCATTCATCATCATCTTATCTCATCAGTTCTCCTGTCCCGGTTCTTCTGAAGTTAGTGGTCGTAGGCAGAAGGTCTCCAGCCACCGCAGTCACTTATCTTCTTACACATCAGAGATCACCTTTGAATTTCTGAAAATCACTCAGGTTATTCAATTAATTCATCTTACTCTAAAGTTAATCACTTACTCTTACGTCTGAGGTCTAAGATGTATGATCCTCTGTTGATTCAGCTTGACTGGGTTTTAAGCCAGCCGCGCTGAGGGCTACACATGGGACAAATAAGCAGTTTATGCATATTGTTTTATAAGCACCTGCATTCTATTAATCACATCTAAACCAATCTCTAATCATTAGTTATATGTCTGATATGAACAGTCTTAGAAAAAAATGAGGCTTAAGGCCTAGTTCCCTTTACAGACGTGCAGGCGAAGAGAGAGCTGATGAAGGCATTGCAGGCAGCGGAAGCTGCCCTTGGCTGGGCAGCCCTTGCTGGAGGTGGTGGAGGCTTGTGCCGGGCAGGTTTTACAGAACTAAGAGGCTGTTTCTCTGTAATTTAATATTGCTGGTCTTCCGACCCCACTAGCTCTGGCAGAAGGGCAGTCTGAGGAGAGATTTTATTCTAGGAGAAATACCTCTCTGCTGACAGAAGTCAAGTCCTTCAGACCTCCCCTAGCCCCTGTGTATCTTCCATGCCTTAAACATAGCCACTGAATGACCAGAAAACAAGTAGAAAATAACTTCATAGTTGGTAAAACCAAGAGGAATCTGCACAGGAATGAGCACAAGTATGCACAGAATACACCCAGCCACAGACAGACTAGCACAGCTGGGAGGGGGCACCTTTGCTGGCACCCTCAAATCCTGATTTATAATCTCAGTTTTCGAGCTTGACGCTTGGAACACCCTTTTCACAGCTCTGCCTGACCTGCTTGCTGGCTACTCTGACCTGAGGTTTGCTAGTCATCCCCCACCATGCTCAGGACAGGTCGCTGCAGCTGTTGGCACCTGGGACCCGCAGCCCCATGGGGGGGTTTGTGCCGGAGCCGGCATCCAGACACAGCCCAGCGTGGAGCTGGCTGGTGGTCCACGTGCCTGGGCTCAGAGTGGAGACCTCACTTCTACAGCTGACTGTGCTCTGGAGAGAGGTACTTTGGGCCACAGGGGTTGGAAGGGTTTAAATCTTTACATGGGACGCCCCAAGGAAGGAAACTCCCTTTCCTGTTTCTGCAATCAGTGTCTGATTTGGTTTTAATTGCTGAGCCAACAGGTAGGTGCCTGCTTACTGGTAATCAAACCTGGTCGTTACGGAGCTCGCCTTCCTGCAATCGCTCCGTACATGGGGATTGAATCTGAGGGTGTTGTGTAAAATAGGTGATAGCACAACTATGGCACCAAACCTGATGACAGCGAGTTCACCTGCTGCCCTTCTGTGTCTCTGCTGGGTCCTGTCCCCTGTCTGGGCACCGTTTTCCCGGCACAGAGGAGCTGGAGCAGCTGGTTCTCTCCAGGGAGGGAAAGTACAGCAAAAATAGAGGAATGGCAGCAACTCAGTAGGTACAAAGCCCCTTGTCAGCCCAGGACTGAGTCTCTGTAGCAGGGGCTATCCACAGATACCTGTGGATTTTCACCCCTGATGAAAATCTGTGCGTTTGGGCATAATTGCTTGTGTGGTTCACGTGAGCAGGACAGCAGAACCATGCCAGTCATGCACCCAGGGGACCTGGGGCAGCTCTTTCTTGTCATCTCCAGAGCTTCCTAGAGAGCTGTGTGTCACCAAGGCGTATGGGAAACTAGGTCTGCTGTCCCCCTCAAGCCAGACAATAAGGGGTGGCCTGTGCTGTCCTGTGGACATGTGTGGGAGACAGGGCTTAACTGCTTCTCTTCCGTGCGAGCTTTCAAGTGCTCTGGCTGGGCCCAGTTTGCGGTAAACACAATTGCTTTATTTATTACAGCTTTATTATATCCAAACCAGAGCATGTCCCTCTGCTTCTCACTCTAGCCTCCTGTCCTCCGTCTGCCATCCTGGCTCAGCTCTGTTACCAGGATCGGGGTGCAGGGCTGTTTTCAGCCCCTCTAGACCGTCCACAAGGCACGTCAGTACCTGCCAGCAGGTCTGTGGAGGGAGCCCAGGCAGGCTCCTGAAATCCCTGCATGTGCCCCTTTCCGACAGCAGAGATTTTTATGCAAGGGGCAACCCTGCATGTGCCCCTTTCCGACTGCTGCATCTGCCAGCAGAGATTTTTACGCAAGGGGCAAGCTGGCTTAGTTGCATGGGATAATGCACTTCTGTGACCGGTTTTTCACTAAAGAGCGAGCGTAATTGTAGCTGAGCTGGGATCTATATGGGGAGCAAATATTTTCTGCTGGCTTTTTGGGTTGGGAGGAAGGAAATTATCTCCCTTCTGCAAAACAAACAAACTAAATCCAGTTTGCTTTTGGTGGGAACAAATCCACAGTTACTTTAGATTGAACTCTTCCATCCAGATCACATTTGAAGTGTCTCTCCTGGTCTGAGCACACCAGGACCTCTTCCTGTGCTGCAGGCTGAATTTTCAGTCAGTTTGGGGAAGCATCTTCAGAGCATTTCTGTGTTTAAAAAGAGTGAGGTACTATATCATGAAGTGTCTTCTCCATCCTGCTGTGGATGCTGAATCCACAAATGTGGATTTCTATTTTGAGAGGAAAAGCTTTTCCTTTATCTGAGCAAATGCAGACACCGGTTAAACATCTGTGTGCGTTATGAGTAGGGGGCTGCTTTCTTCCCAGCCAGGGTTGATACCCCAGGCTCCAACTTCATCCGTCCCACTTTGTCTCCTCCCATCAACTCCCAGGTATCTTGCAGCACTAGCTTGGCAGCAAAGTGTCCGAAATTGCCGTTTGCAATTGAACTCAGCGTGCGCTCCTCAGGGTCAATGCAGATAACAGGCTGAAGTGAAGGAGATCTAGGGCCACAACCTTCTCCTCTGGGGGATGGTGTGACAGAGTGAATCCTACAAGAGAACAAGTCCAGATGAACTCCTTGGAAAATCTGCAGTCACCTTCCTTCAGAGAGCAAGAAGTCTAAACTGCCGCTCCTGCTTAGCACCTGTCTTTGCCTAGACATTTGTCTATGCCTGGAGCTCACCAGCAGAGCTGATGAGCAACGGTAGATGCAGCCCAGTTTGCTAAGTTCTTGCCTGGTGGCGCCTGCACAGAATTATTATTTTTTTCTTTTTTTTTCCCTAGGAGAAGAGTTCTGCTTTGAAAGCTCTAGCAGTAACTAGAGCTTTGCTAAAGGCCGTGGCTATCAACCCGACTCAAGCCCAGGAAAATCAAACCTGGTTCCTTAATGATGAAGGTGAGGCAGAGAGTGATGAGATGGAGCGGCTGAAGGCTGTGTAATTAGCTGCAGAAGTGTGGTTGGCTGCAGAACTTCACTAACGCTAAGGAAGGATGGGATGCAGAGGGACTAAAGAACCAGCCTCATGCAGCATCTGGTTCCCCTTCGCCTGAGCCCAAAGTTTCCTCTGCCTGCTTTGCTCCTGAGCCGAGACTGATGTCGGTGATGCACCAGGCACGGTATGACTTGCAGAGGTGGGAGCTGTAAACCTTGGAGAGGCTCCTGGTTTTCTGTTGTTTTGTGAGTATTGACTACGTATTTCTGGGCTGGGGGGAGCTCTCTGTCACTAATTACAGCTGCCTGGCAGAGGACAGGACATGAAACTCTGAGAGTGTGCCCGGGGGAGGTCAACCAAGATGGTGAAGGCTCTTTAAGGGCAAGACTTATGAGGAGCATCTGAGGCCACTTGGCTTGTTCAGCCTGGA
>JANZLQ010000064.1:210538-221600 GCA_026212715.1 Elanus axillaris | reverse complement strand
TCACATCATTCTGGGGGGGTACTCACGTCATACTGGAGGTACTCAGGTCATTCTGGGGGTACTCAGGTCATTCTGGGGGGGTACACACGTCATTCTGGGGGGGTACTCACGTCATTCTCGGAGGTGCCACAGATATTGCAGCACTTGCACTCGATGCACTGCCAGCGGTACGTCTTGACGGCCGCCATCATCACGGGGGTGAACTGCAGGCAGGAGGGGTGCCCTGGGAAGCAGGCAGGACACACGTGAAGGCAGGGGAGGGGAGGAAGGCAGCCCATGCAACCACGGCGTTGGGGAAGAACTCCACGGCGGGCAAAAAACCCACCTCTTCCCCAGCTCCGACCCAAATCCTTGGCCTTTCCGGGCAGGTAAAGACATCGGGGATGTTTTTGGCAATGTCGGCAGTGGGGAGGATGTTTTTTCCCCCCGCGCCGTTACCTGATCGCCCGCAGTCCGAGCATGAGACCAACTCCTCCGGTTGTCCCGTCTTCTTGTTGATTTTGGAGTCTCCCAGGCAGAAATCGCAGTAGTTGTTGGGCAAAGCTAAGCCATCGGGTCCTTTCTTGGCTGGAAAAATGGAGCGGGAGAGACGGATTAGCCACAGGGCAAAGGCTTTCTGCACAGGACCAGGAAAAGAACACTTTCACGGTGCAAATCCCGATGCTCGGAGCAGCCTTTCCGGCAACCTCCAAGCCCCAGGGTGATGCCACGGGGCTCAAAAGCATCGGAGAGGGGATGCTGCTCACTCCCAGCCCTGGCAGAGGTCATTTCCCAGCTTTGCTGTCTTTTTCACAATGGGGATTTTGGCAGGGGGGGTGTTTTGCTTACACTTCTGCTCCTCCGATCGCTGCGAGACAGGAGTGGGGGGCTGCGAATCGTCCTTGTCGTCGCCTTCTTCCTCAGCCAGGTGGGAGTGAGCATAGTGGTAGCTCAATCCCGGCCGATTCTTGTATCGCTTCCCGCAGACTATGGATAGAAACGGGAAAAGTCTGAGCTCACCCTGGTGGGGAGCGAGACCCCGCACCCCAAATCATCCAGCATCCCCCGGTCCCATCTCCAGGCTTTGAGCGCAGACGGCTGCTCCCCTTCTGTCCCCAAATCACCTGGAATTTATTAAAACCACCTAAGAACACCCTAAAGAAGGGGTCCGGGGTTGGATCCTCTGGATCAGGTCCAGAACAGCCGGAGAGGCACCGCAGCCTCCTCTGCACGTCCCACTGTGGGAGGCTAAAGCTGATTCGGTGGGCAATCGATACCCACCATGTCCAGATAACGATGGCAGCTCGTTAAGCGCAGCTTTACAGCTCTCGGTAAAGGAGTGAAACCACGGAGGGATCAAATCCACTAGCAAAACCCGGTCGGAAAGACACTGGGGGGATCATTTCCCACCCAAAAAATATGTCCTAAACCAGCTGGGTAAAAATGAAGGCCGTCTTCAACGTACATGAGGGGGAAACTTCTTTTTTGGGGACCCCGAGGAGGGAAACCGCAGCCCCCACAGCCACATTTCCGCTCTGCTCCCTCCTCGGACCCACCTGGCTCCTCCAAACCTGACCTGAGCACGGCGTGAAATCACCCACCGCCCCAAATGCCATCAATTTGCCTGCTTTCTGCCCCATTTCTCCTGGGGATCGGGAAGTTTCACCCTTGGTTTGACAGCAGGCGTTTCCTTGGGGAGATCTCTGAGCACCCACGGATCGGAAAAGCCCCTTCCCTGCCAGGGAACGGGCTCCCAGCTCACCATCACTGCTTTTTTTTTTGGGGGGGGGGCCCAGCTTTTTAGTTGTGAGGCTCTGAGGACACCCCAAAACCCCCTTTGAGCCCCGTACAGGCACGAGCATGAAGCCAGCGCTGGCCTTGCACCCTCCTACCACCGGGACAGTAGAGGAGGGAGGCTGGCCGGGCACGAGGATGAAGATTGGGCTGAAATCCCCCCAAAAAAGAGCCAGATGGGGGATTTACGGGGCCCGGTGGACAGATTTAGCAACGGGTTTTCCCCCCGTCTTTCTGCGGCATCCAGGTAAATCGGAGAAAAAGTCATTCTGGGATGAGTTTTCCAGAGACTGGAGTTTTTCCCGTAACATCCCAGACCCTTTCTTGGATCTGCTTCCAGGCTCGCTTGAAGCCTGGAGAAACCCCACCAGGGTTTGCATCCCCTCTCACGCCATCGACTCGCTCCAAAAACAGGGTGGGGAGAAAGCAGCCCGCTCACCAAAAACGGGGTTTGAACCCCTCTAAGAGAGCCCGATGCCAGCAGCCGGCATCGGCTTTTCGGGACAAAACGCTGCCGAGATTCCCCCTGGGCAAAAGGGTCTGCGGGATGCTCGTCACACCGGGGGAAAACGCTCAGCATCAGCAGGTCCGGAGAGGCTCGGCAAAGCGGCAAGAGCCCAGCCCGAAGGAGGCGAAAAGCAGCCCGAAAAGCAGCAATTACAACCTTATTACATCAAATTCTGGCTTTCCAGAGCCAACCGAGGGCACAATGGGGTCGGCCCCGTGAGCAGCCACGCGGAGCTGGCAGGCAACGTTTTCTTTCTCCCCCCTCCACCCCCCGCAGGGTTTAAAATTGACCTTTTTCCCCTCCAAAACAAGCAGGCCAGTATCTAAACACGAGTCGAGTTTCCTCCTCCCGAACGGCGAGGAAGAAGAGCCGCTGCACAGACAATCTCGGCTCTCTGGCTTGGCTGCGGGTGTTTATTCGCAGCCCGCCACCAACATTCAACCTCCACCTGCAGCTGACCCATTTTGGGGCTTTTTTTGAAGCAAAAAGGTGGGGTATTTTTTGCGAGACAAGCGGCAACGTACTTCGGCATCTCTAAAAAGGAAGGCGGCACATCCCGGGCGCACGGGATTTGGGAGCGAGGGAAGGGGTCTGGTGGAAACACCGTGGTTTTTTTCCCCATCCCTGCCACCGTGGGGGGGCAGGGGTATTAATCTTTGTTTTCCCTCTGCCGGCACGCACGACCGCTCTTCCCCGCTGGAAAAGGGTTAGGCGAGCCCAGAGAGGAGCTGCCGAATGCTGCTGCCGGCAGGGAGGCCAGCTTTGACGTCGCTCGGTGGCCTTTGGCTTCTCCCTCCCCTTCTCCCGCATCCCCTCCCGCCCCGTCCCTTTTCCCGCAGGCTCCAGCAAGGTTTGGTGAAAAAAAAAAAAAACCACAACAAAACTAACGTTTCAGGAGAAGAAAGGCAGGAAGGAAATAAAAAAAGCAGACAGAGAGTGGACTACCTCGATCGGGAGGTTTCAAGGTATGCTTTTGTTTGTAACTATCTGAAACACAGAAAGAGAGTCGTGAGAAAACACACACACACCAGGTCACGCACCCGTGCCAAGCGACAGACGGACTCTTAAAACAAGAAAAAGGGGGAGGAAAAACACAACTACTTTGGGTTTGGGGGTGGGTTTTTTTGGAAGAAGCTAGTGTCAGCTCTTGCAGGACAGGAGGAAGAAGAGAGAAAGGTAATTTCAAAGCCTCACTTGCCCTTTTTTGCTCCATTTGCCTTGTTAAATTGCTTTTTGGTTTGTTTTTTCCTCCCCTTCCCCAGCTTGAGGAGGAGGAGGGAGCTGAGGAGGAAGCATCGTCAACCCTAGGCTCGCAGAGAAGCGGGCCAGGAAGGTACGGCCTCGGAAATCAAATCCCTGCCCCTGGAGCTGAGGAAGTTTTTTAGCCAGAGCAGAACCAGCGCATGGTGTTGCATTTCACAGCTACAGACTCATTAAGTGGCTTTAACGAGGCACGACAGCGCAAGGGGCGGGGCGGGGGCTACGGCCGGCTTCAAAACCAGTCTGACGGACACAGATCCAACTCGAAAGCTGGCTGGGAAAACGGAGGGGCTGTTTTCAACCTTTGCGGGGGCATTTGCAAGACCGGGAAGGGTTTATCCTCATTTCTACGTGCCGGGTGGCTGCACCGCCCTTTGCTCGGGGCGAGATGACCACGTTCCCGGTGGGAAAACTCCAGCCATCTTGACCGTTGGAGGAGGGCTGAGAGTCCGAGGGGTTCATAAACACCCTCCCCTGGATGTGTAAATCTACCTTTTGAGGTTTAAAATCCAAATCGCAGCAGATAACCCGATGGATCCCAAAAGTAACACAGCCTGGCTCCGCTCCCAGGCCCTAAGCGGCGAGGAGAGGTTTTTAGTACTCACTGTCGCAAGCATAGGGTTTATCCCGGTCTTCTAATATAGCTGCATCCAGCTTCTTGCGAGCCCCTCCGACACCTTTGCCCTGGGAAAAAAAAAAAAGGGGGAAAAGCCAAGGTTTAGGCAAAATTGGGACCCAAAAGGCTCCTGGGTGGTGGGGAAGACAACACCAGGGATCTGATGTCGGAGAAAAGAGCGATCCAACAGTGCCACGTAGTGGGTACAGCCTGAAATGGCTGTTGGATGCGAACAGCGCGGACTGCTGCACGGGACAGAAGGCATCGAAGGGATGACCTGAATCCCTCAGGATCCTCAGTCTTTCCCATCCTGGGAAGGGGCAGATCCACGTGAGATCTCTCTACCTTCCTCTCACCACGCAGTCCCTCTCACGTGGTAGCTGTTTTTTGGGGACTAACGTTTGTTAGTGGCTAATGGACATGAGTTATCCAAGCCCCCCCGGCTTGTGTTTTCTGCTCATCCTGCCCACAAGGTCAAAGCACGTCAGAGTATTCCCCAACGTGAGGTTCAACACGGACACAGACGAGCCCGGGCAGGCGTCAGGGCTGTTTCAGCACCAGCAACGTCTTGGATTTGCCAGGAATCACCAGAACAACACCGCAATGCAGGCGGACCCACACGGCTGCCCTCACCTTGGCTTTCCCCTTCCCTCTCCGCTTCGGCGTATCTTCTTCGTAGTCTTCATCGTCCAAATCGTCCAGGAAGTCATCCGGCTCAAGAATCCGCTAGGAAAGAGAGGGGTTATTGTAGACAAATCCTCAGCACAGATCGAGGGAAAAGGGGGAAAAATTGGGGAGTGAAATATGTTGGCACGGCCTCAGTCTCCTGCCAGCAGCCAAATCTGTTCCAAACCTCTAATCCAGAAGGAGGACAAAGGACGTGGTATTTCTGGGGACAGAGAAGGGATTTGGTAGATTTTATCCCCCAAAAAGTAACAAAAGGGCCCAATACGATGTGAAGATATTTGAAGAAAGAGTCATCAAGGAAAATGCAAAAAGAGATGAGGCTTGGAAAAAATTTTCATGCTAAAAAGCACCGCAGAAAAGTCCAGGAAGAGGAAAGTAAGTTTTTTTTAGCAAAATTACACGGCAATATCGCACACCTTAGTCTGCCCCGTGCTTATTTGAGGGGATATCTATTAAACTGCAGCGGTTGGTGGGTAAGGAGGTGAAGCTGAAGTCTGCGGGATATCACTTATCGTTACAGCGGTCGGCTAACAAAGTGGTCTAAAGAAAATGAACTTTCCTTGCGAGGACTGCAACAGGGAAAAGGATTTGGTGGTGCAGGATGTCCCCTCCAGCCTGAACCGGGGCTAATCCGTACCAACCCGGGCTGAGATCTGCTAAGCCGAGGCTTTCCACCCCACAGGTCGCGCCTGCGGGGTGGTTTTGGCAGCAAAAAGCAGCTACGACAGCGATCGTGGTGGGCTTAAAGTCTGATTTGCAGCTCTGAGGGGAAAAGGGGGAGCTCCTACAATCCCAGTGTCAATTAACAGTAAAGCATTGGCAAGTCTGATGAAGGATGGAGAGCAGGGAAGGTTTTATCCAGCTCCAGACCTTGGTAGACCCTTAATACTTAAAAAAGCTTCCGAGTTGTGTCAAATCAGGGTGAAAAGGGGCTGTTGGACCCAAATGATCCAGCTGAGGGAGGAAAGGGGGAAGACCCCAGTCCCTTTTGACTCTTTTCAAAATAAATTTGCTATAAAGAAAGGAAGGAGATGGCGGGGTCAGGGACTGGCACCTCAGAATCTCAGCAGATCACGCCCCCACCACAGCCGTTTCGCAAGGGTCTGTGGGTCAACGAGGGATGAAAGCTGTCCTGGGTGCAGCGACACCCAGCGCAGAGTCTTAAATTGGGTGCCTGGACACAATAAACCCCTGAATTTTGGGGCCAGAACCTCCCTTCCCCTGAATTTTGGGGCCAGAACCTCCCTTCCCCTGAATTTTGGGGCCAGAACCTCCCTTCCTGGGAATTAGGGGAGTTTCTAACCAGACCCCCAGTGGCCCCACAAAGCTGGTAGCATCATCTCTGCCCCCCCAAATCCATCCCAAATCCTTCTGCTGTGGCTAAAAGACTCAGAGAAAGCAGAGAGGAAGAGGAAGGGGGTGGAAAATCACAGCGGTGTTGTGGACATGCGCATGTTTTACCCTGAAGCTTCCTTTCCCAACACAGAAGGGGAGACCCTCTCTCTGCCGTACCTTCCGCGCACGGCTGTTGGTGACAGGGAACTCGCCCAGGCTATCGTCGTCAATGCGGGGGTCCGGGAGGGCACGTTTCTCCAACGGGTCAGTCCTCAACAGGGCTTCCAGGCTGCTGCCATCCTGGGAGATCAGCCCTTCCTTCTTCAGGGTCTGATCGGTATCTGCAAGGTGGGGGGAAAGGGAAGAGAAGAATCAGGGTGGAACGTTGGCGTGTGCCGAGATCCCATCTTACCCAGCCATATTCGCAAGCTTCCCCTCTGCAGCGGCGTCAGACAAAGGGGTTTACCAACCCTCACCGACGTTTACCATCATCCGGTGCTACTTGGGCAGGGTATTGCCAATCCCCCCCCACCGTTAGCACATGAAGAAAGCGGTGGTGGGAAGGATTTACCTGGTTTGATAGAAGGGAAGGAAAGCCTCGGGTCCTCCGGAGGATGAGCACGGCGTTTCTTCCGCCAGCGGCGCGCAGGGTAGGAGTAAAGCTGCCCAGCGGCTAAACCTTTAATTAAAAAAACGCCAGAATTATCTGAGGCGATGACACGTGCTGACCCCTTGTCCCCAACCCAGCGTTTTCCCGGCGTACCTGGCCCTCGGTGACGTTTTTCCATCCAGATGTAGCAGTTGCTTTGGGCCACCCCGGTCTGGGAGTCGAGGAAAGGGAGGCGGACGCTCCTCTCGGCACACAGCCGGGCGTTATAGTTGTGGCACTGCTCCATGGCATCCCTGTAGTACTGTTCCCCGAGCCTGCAGGGTGAAAAGAGGTTCAGCACTCACTCCATCCATCCCGAGCCCCAATTCCAGCCCTGGCACGTGTCCGTCAGGAGAGAGAAACACCATGGTCCTTCCTGGACTCCTGCTCAGAGGAATTACAGCCCAAAATATCTCCTCCGCAAGGTGAAGACGTGACTTGATGCGATATTTCCCGAGTACGGAGACATCCCCTTGTCTAGCAAAAGCACAGAGACATGGGGACTGCTGCGACAGGCGATTAGAACCTTCCTCACCGCCGACAGACAAAATGTAGCATCGTCAAGAGATCCCCTCGGCATTAAAAGATTCCCTCAGCATTTTGCATGCCCCCAAAGCCCTTTGTGCGAAGCCCACGCCAGCATCTAAGCATTACTAATGGATTTGAGTGGCCGTGGGCATCTCTCTGGTTTCCTTAAGTGCATTAATCACGTCCCGTCCTCTTTACTAAGAGCACGACCTCTCCGTGCCACATCGCTACGTTCCTCCTTCAACCAGAGACTGTCAGGGCTGCAACAGCCGCCATCGCAGCCCTGTAGCTGTAATTACAGTAATTTGGATGGTGAGTTCTTCCCACCGCGCGTGGCAGGGAGAGGGAAAGAGCTGAGAGTCTGTTCGGCTGCCAGAGATGGAGTTTTTCCCTCTGCGGTGCCGGGAGAAGAGACACAGTCTTTGTATCGATACACATTGATCTTGGTACTTCAGTACCGGCTGGAACAACTGCGCAGAGCCCAAGGAGCCCCGTAATCACCCACGCTCCTGAGATGGCTAATTTAGACGAGTCAATAATGAAGCGAAAGACGCCTCGGTTGCCTGAGAGGAAGAACATGCACTACGTGAAATATCTTGCCCGACAGAAGAAAAGGAGACAGGACAGAAATCGCTTTGTCGTGGGGGTTTTTATTCCAGCGTAAGTACAAGTCAAGACGTGCGGGGAGATGGAGGGCCTGAAGAAAACCAAGAGGAAGAGAGGGAACAACTGAAGAGAAGATGATACCGATAAATATTAAATGCAAACGAGGCTGTTTCCTTATGGAGCCTGGTCGGCCAGAGTTGTGACGGAGAAATGGGTTTTTTCTCACCGCCCTTGGTGTGACAGCAGCGATTTTGGGAGGGGGAGCGGTGTCCCAGCAGCAATTATGGGTGACGAAAAAAGTCCCAAATTGCCTTTTTCTCTCTGCTGACGGCAGAGGGAGCCCAAATCCTAGGCTCAGGCAACTGTCACGCTCATGGAGTTTGGGGATCTAAATCCCCCCCCGGAGCTTTTAATTTCCTCCTAAATCACCATGCTGTTCCTTGCTAGCTCAGTTTGTGCCCCGATAACCAACAATGAGGAGCCCTAAAACTTCCTTGTAATGTCCAGGTGAAGCCCTGCCAACAGGAAGATTGCAGAGAGGAGGAAAACTTGGTGTTTACGGTAATACAAACCCAAAAAGAGTTTAGTTGTCCAACTTATTTCTCCCCTGCTGGCTTGGTTTCTGAGTTTGGGGGGCGGGGGAGGGCAAAAAAGAGGCGATCAGCCCCCAAACCAGTCATCTGCAGTTGTTTTAACTGCAAATTAACGGAGGGCTCCTGGGCTGGGTAAGAAATGCACCAGGATTTGGCTTTGGCATCAAAAAAAGCTTTGTGAAATGGGTTTTAAAGTGCTCCCTGGGCACTGAGGGGATGGAGCGGGACCACGGGAAACATTAAGAGCAGAGATCTTGTCTCCAGCTCCAACGCACAACCCCATAATCTTCCCTTACGCTGCGTGGAGGTCTTTGTCCCCAAAACCAAGGGGTGCTTCGAGGCACGGACACTCGCCAATCCTCACGTGCAACCGCAGAACAACCTCGAGAAAGCTCCGGCGAGGAGAAGCACCGCTTAAAATCTGTGCTGAATGCACAAGCAAAGAGCTAACGAAGCCGTCAGGAAGGACTAATGTGTTTTAAAGAGCTCTAACGAACCCGATTATTGTTCCCTGCGGACTCAGCGTGGCTCAGAGCCTTCCGCAGCTGCTAAGCAAGTCATAAGTGCCCTCAAGAGCAGCTTCCAGTAAAGCACATCACGTCAGCGGATCGCTGTGGAAATAACTGGGTGATTTTATATGTTTAGCACCATCAGTAAAGAGATCGCAGCATAGAAACAGCCAAAAAAAAATGGTGTGACTACCTCCATCCCCAAAACCACAGGGAAAAGGCACAGTGGGCTTCGTGCTGAGGTGGGTAACATGCACCTGTGCAGGAAGGGGAGTGATTTAAAGCCCCAAAAAGTCATTGTCTGAGACTGTCCTAACCCAACTGCTGCCGTCGTCTGGAAAAAAACAAAGCAGGGAAGGATTTTGTAGCCCAAACTCTATGCTGACGGTACCCAGAGATACAGGAACGACCCAGGGAATGGCTTTAAAAAGTAAAAAAACCCAAATCCTGCCACGCTCCTCTCCATCATCCTTCCTAGCAAAATGCGACGGAAAAAAAATCCAGCCTCAAAACCCAATGGCAGCTTCTAAAATAAATAAAATACATTCGTGTGACGCAGGCGGGGAAGGCGAGATGCTGTTTCACGTGCTCAACTTCACTGAAAGCTGCAGATCCACAGGGGCGCCGGCGAAGTCACGTTGTCGCGAAGCGTCGGCTTGTCAATTCAGGGCAAAAAGAGTCTGAAAAAGGTGGTTTGTGACTCACGGTTTGTCGCTTCTCTAAGAATTGATCCAAGAAAGGGGTCCCAAAAATGCAGCAGCATGTCTGCCCGTGCCCTCGACTGGCCATGAGTTTCTCCAGCAGCTTCGCTAACGTGTCTGCAGGCGGAAAGGCTGCAAGACGGACGGACCCATGGCTGTCACCTCTTTTAACGAACCCCAGCTCATCAGAGGAGACCCCAAGGCCTCTTAATGAATGCTCATCTCATTGGAGAAGACCCAGGGGGTGCAAATCGCACCCTGCTTTGCACCAACACCCCACCAAGAAGGAAAGTTTCGGAAGAAACTGCAGCAGGGATGCAACGGGGCTGGGGCCAAGGCGCTGCCAGCTGAAGGGACGCCAAAAAACCCCTGGGAATGCCAAAAAAACCACCTGGAAACATCAAAAAATGACCGAGACACGCCAAAAAAAAGGTCAACAAACATCTCCACGTCCATAAATCCCACTCAGGCAGGATGGACCTTCCTTATAGGGCTAACAGGGGACCTCCTGTACCCCCCCTTGCTACAGCAGGGTGGCTACTGGGGGGCTATATACCTCTCCAAGGGTATATAGGACACCCCCCTCCCCGTACAGCTGTACGGGGGGGGGACCCCTACCCTCAGCCCTTATGGGGCTATATGGGGGGACCCCCCCCCTCCCCAGGGCTCTATAGGGTCCCTCTCATAGGGCCATATGGGGTGGGGAACCTCCATCCCAAGGGCTCTATAGCTTCCCCCCTCGCAAGGACATACTGAGAAGACCCCCCCCCCGGCACTCCCATGGCTCTATATGGCCCAGCCCTACAGGACTATAAAGCAGGGCCCCCTCTTGCCCCACAAAGACATATGGGAACCCATATAGGGTCATATAGGGGGGGTGCCTCATTCATCGAGCCACCCACCCGGGGCCACAGCGGGGAACTCCCACACTCAGGGGTCTACAGAGCCCCCCCCCCCCAAACTGGGCCGTACTGGGGGGGGGACACCCCTGCGCTGGACAGGACCCCTCCCAGGACCATATAGGGGGAAATTCCCACTCTATCAGGCCCCTTCCAAGTGCCTTAAGTGCACCCCCGGGATCTGTCAGACGCTCTCGTAGGGATGTATAGGGATGTATAGGGATGAGCCCCCCCCCCCCATGGCCTCTATAGGGCACTCTCACAGGGCCGTACACACGGAACCCCCACCCTGTGGGCTCTATAGGCCCCTTTCTCAAGGGACCCCACCCCCAGGGCTCTATAACCCCCTTTAAAGCACCAGTTGGGGGGGGGGGGGGGGGCTCCCCGCACGGAAGGAT
>JANZLQ010000064.1:200072-210477 GCA_026212715.1 Elanus axillaris | reverse complement strand
CCCCCGCCCACTTGGTCCCGCCCGCAACACGGAGGCGCCGAGAGAGGAAACGCCGCTTCCCGCGCCGGGCCGGACCGCACCATTCCCCCCTCCGGGGGGGGGAGGGAGGGTGGAAACGGGGTGAGGGGGAGACGACACACTCACAGCTTCACCACATTCTGTACCACCGCCGCCATCTTCCCTCCGCCGCCGGGGCCCTGCGCCGCCCAGCGCGCATGCGCGGCGGGCGGAGAGGGGAAGGGGGGGGTGCGGCCGCTGTGCGCCTGCGCAGAAGTGCGCCTGCCCTGCTCCCTCCCCCCCCGCTCGCTGAGTCGGCGCATGCGCTAAGCGCGGTGCTGGGCGTGCCGCGTTGCGCATGCGCGGGGGGAAAGGCGGGAAATGCTGAGGGGAGAGGCGCGAAGGGGGGTGGGAATGAAGGGAAAAGGGGAAAATCAGAGGGGAAGGTGTGGAGTGAGGGTGCAGGAGGAAAATGGGGGTGGGAAATTGGGAGGGGAGGGAGGATGAAGGGTGGTGGGGAGGGAAAGTGAGGGGCAGAATGGAGAGGGGAGGTGAATGTGGAGGAGTAAAGACCTGGGGTGAAGGAAAAGGGGTAAGAAGAGAGGGAGGAGGGATGGAAAGGGAGACCAGGAAAAAGGGGGTGAGGGCAGTGGGGAGGGATGAAGGGTGTTTGGGTGGGGGGATAAGGAAAGAGGAGTGGGGGGGACTGGGGAGGATGAAGGCTGCTGGAAGGAGGTGACAAGGAAAGGGGGATGAGAGTTGGGGGAGGATGGGGTCGTCCCTGTCAGATCTCAAACCTCTGTACAGATTCCCTACAGCGGGTTTTAGGTTCAGTGGGTGGTGCTGGTGCAACAGCTCTGCCCCAAATGCAATGCCCCCAGCCCTTTTAACCCTAGAAATTCATGTAGAAAATTTAAATTTTTGAGCTCTTTTCCCTTTTTATCAAACCTCAATTAGCCAGAGATCTCAAAATTCATCCCACAGCAGGGAAAGGCAGACACAGGGTTGCCCACGTACCCTGTGGTGAGCATAGTTTATCCGGCAACAGGTTCCAGGTGAACCCCTCTGTTATTCCTTCTTACTTCCAGGTGTTTGGTTTTTTTTTCCCGTTTGCTGTGAAATTGGTTTTCTTTTTCAGCTATGTCCAAGGTTATACAGCACTTTAAACCTTCTCTCCGCCCTTCTTCCGACTCTTAATCCCACGCCTGCTGTTATTTGCGTGCATGCAGCCGCTTTATTTTCCTGCCCCGTCAATAAAAATCAACACCGTCACCGTGATTAACAGTTGTGACACCCTGGTTACAGGCAGTGCAGCGGGTTCAGGCACACCGACCCCACGGCAGGGGGTCAAACAGCAAATGTCGGCGTAGGCGTTTGCCAAGTTTATTGCGTCGTTAATCTGCTGCCCGGAAATCTTGGGATAACGAAGGAGTTGCAGGGTAGGTAGGACTGCCAACAGCAGAGCATCTGCCTGTACCCCCCAAACCGTCCACTGTGTATTCCCGTTGCCCGCCCTGGAATTAATCGAACCCCTGGTTGACTTCTTCTGCCTTAAACCTCCCTATAAAAGCGAGGGGGAAAGAGGTGGTTCGGCACATGCCGGCTGAGTCACAGCAGGGAACAGCGTTCCTGCCCGAGTGACTCACGCTTCTTAGAACACAGTATAAAAAAACCCCAGGGTTTAGCAACAGCTGTTTGCATAAATCGGTAATTTGAGGAATGATTAATTAGGGACCAAAGGGAGGGAGCGAAGGAAGCCCCCATCCTGTGCAGAAACCCCCGGGCAGGGGGGAATCCCAAATGATTTTATTACTAACAGTTAAAAATTAATTAAAGAAATGGGAGTTTTTTTGTAGCTGAGATGAAATTATGCCCGGAAAAATGGGAAAAAAATAGGATTGGGATAATTTCAGGGGGGTTGTATCAAATGTAGTCTGAGAGGTGGGTAAGAGAGTCCAGCAGCAGGCAAAGGTGGAGGAGGAGGTGTGTTGCAGACAAGGAGCATCACCTTTTCACAGGAGAACATGACCAAAATCCAGCAAATTAAGGCATCATTTCCATTTAGCCCCTTGTAAGAGCAGCTCCCGTTTCTCTTCCAGATACCAGAGTTGAGCTGTCGGCTCAGGAATGTGCCATGATTCCAGCACCGGAGCAGCGCAGGATGATTGGGGAGGGACAGATCCGCTTGGATGTGGGCAGGAGCTGTCAAGAGCAAGTGAGGTGCCAAATGAAAGCCATTAACACCCCAAAACGCGTCCCCTGGCTTCTAACAAGTGGAAGGAGCAAAAATGGGGAGAAAAGGGGATCTTGGCCGTTACCTCCACAGCACTATTTCGAAATGTGGGGAAGCTGCTGCCCGACATTGCCCAGATCCGGCAGCCATTGTTTTGTAATTGCTGATGATAATTAGGCGGGAGGGGGGGCAAACTCAAACATCGTCATCCTTGGCTCTCTTTAATTCACTAATTAAGGTAAAATCCAGGAAAACAAGCGCTTCCATGTTATCACAGCCCACGCCACTCTGCACAAGGATGTTGGGCCACAAAAAAACCACCAAAGCATTCTGAAAGCTGCCCAAAATGATCCATTCCGGGCTTTTTTCCTTCAAACTGCCAAAAAAGTAGCTGTAGCATGTTAGCAAGGAGAGGGGACTGGGAAACAGAGCCACATCTCCCATCAAAATATGCCGCCACCACGGTAAATTAATTACAAACATTGCTCTAAAACAGCCCCATCCCATCGCTGGGATTATTTCTGGAAAGAAAAATCCTAAAATCAATAAAAATAAGTCACCACCACGTGGATGGGTGTCATTTGGAGGAAGTGCCGTCAGTTTAGACCAGGTAAGGGTTGAACCACACCAGCATAAAATCAAATAGAAATTAAACCCAGTGGCTGCCTCGACCAAGCTCAATTAACCTAATTTCCTTGTTTTGCAGGCTGAAGGCTTGAAAAAGCAGTTTAAGCCCAAACTTTTGGTGTTTCCACCAAAACAGTGTTTTGGTCTTACAGCAATAGTGCCCCACCGGACACGGATGGGCGAGAGTAAGCAAGAGCCGGGACACAATTGTGTGGTGATGAGCTACGAGCTCATTAATCTAATGACTTGTTATTTAACGATACCTGTAAGAAATAGCAATTGATGATGTAAAGAAATACACAGGCTCCAGCAAGCCAGCAAACAGTCAGTGTGCTCTTCAAGAGGTACCTTAATTCCTTTCTACGGGGGACTCCCAGCCTTGTCCTGGGCTAAAATTACCAGAAACAGTTAAAAATGAAGTTAATTAATAACGGCATCTAGGAAACGAGGTCTCGCTCGCTTTAACACCGTTACCGAGTCCAACAGGCTTCTCTTGTCCTCAATTCAGAGACTGGGAAAGAGAATGAAAGCCCTCACAGCTGGGCGGTAAGGTCTTTCGCCCCAACGTCAGCAGAATTGGCGTTTCCAGTGATTTTTTTTTTTTATTATTATTTTTTAAAAAGCAGAAGGGATTCGCATTCCTTTCTGCATGCCGAAGCGTTTCACCCCCTCGTTTCTCTGTCCATCCAAACAATCTGCAATTGATGGAGACGGCCTCTTTCGGGAGAATGAATTTCACCCCATCGTGCAGGAATCTGGCCGGGTGGTCACTCACCCTTCACTTAGCTTTTATTTTTCTGTTGTTATTGTTGGTTTTTTTTCCATCTTATTTACGATTTTAAATTCCAACCCCAAGCTCCAGCCACGGATTGAGTTGCTAAAATACACCCGAGAGGGGTTTTTTAGCTTCTCTGTGGAGAGCTTTTAGCTTCTCCTTAGAGGCAGCGCAATGTTAAAGCCCGATGGAACCGTTTGCCACGTAACTGTTAGATTTACCGATTTGTGGGATCTTAAAGAAAAAATTAAGTCAAAGGCTGACATTTGACATCACCTTGGTGACTCAGGTGGTTGGCAGACAGGGAGTGTCACGCCCTTGCCTCGACTGAGTACAAACCGCAGCCCCTCTTCAAGCAAAAAAAAAAACCCCCAACCAACCAACCCCAAACCCCCCAAAATCCTCCCGAACGAGACATTTGGGAATTCAACCGTCGCTGATTCATCCCGTCCAGTACAACAAACATTTATAACGACGCGGTGTCTTATTTTCTACCGGTCGGCGCAGTCCTACGGTTCGATCCATCGCTAAAGGTGAAGTTGATACAGGCAAGCGGCGATATAATCCAGCAGTGAGCGCTGCCTGTTTCATCTTGGCTTCGGAGGGTGTTGTGTTTTTTTGCTCCCCGTGCTGAGGGAATAGCCGGAGGTCTGCGGGGAGCGGCGCCGAGGATAAACGCTCACATCCCGTTTGCACGACGGGCTCTGCGAGAGGAAACAACACATCACTGTCAGCGTAACAATTAAGGAAGGTGTTTGGAGTCAAACTTGCGAGTTTGAGCTGTAATTTAAGAAGCTGAAAGAAAATAAAAACCCCAAAATAATAGTAATACATTTATCAACCTCTTTACCTTGAGTCGTCTTCACGTCAAGATTTCCTGCCTGCCGGAATCCTGTATAGATCCACCCACTCTCTCTGCTTGGTGTTTCTCCATCACTTGTAGGACGTCCTCTAAAATGGATGGCCCCAAATCCACATGGAGGGAGAGGAGGGAGCCAGCGTGGGAGAGGAAGGACGGCTCGGTGTTGCCCTTCTCCTCGGCGAAGCCGTTCGTCGGGGAGGCGAAACGCGAGGCGCAGGGATGTGGCAGCGGGGCGGCGTTTCTGCCCTCGCCGTTCTCCTCCCCACCTTCCCGGCTTTGCGCCGACAGGGCTTTGTCATCGAGGTGTAACCGCGGCGGTTTTGGCGGCGCTTGCGCCGAGGGCAGCGTCAAGGCCTGCGGCCCCCCGATGACGGGCAAGGAGATGGCATTTTTGAGGAGGGGAGATGACGTCTCCGAGGACGGCTGCTCGCATCCGGAAATGGTGGCCGTCCTGGAGAATTCGAACGGCACCGCGTCGGGGCTGTCCTTGTTGGAGTCGAAGCTGCCTTCGGTCCTGGGGAGGAGATGAAACTTGCCCTGAAGGAAGGAGATGTCCCCAAACATGTCGCTCTCCCCGCCGCTGCCGATGTGAATCGTGTGCCTGAAGTCCCCCAAGGGCGGGCTGATCATGTCGGAGGAGAGGATGTCGCGGAGCTTCTCCTTCTTCCCCTTCCTGCTGCCCCTCTTCAGGTAGATCGGCACCTTGGTGGACATCTCACCGAGGAGCAACGCTCTTCCACGCCAAGTCCAGCCAACTCAAGAGATGGTTGTCTTCCTAGACCTCAGCAACGCAGGCTTTAAAAATAATCTGCAAAATTAAAAAAAAAAAAGTAGGTAAAAATGCTTAAAAGCAAGTTATAACACATAGGACGGAGATCCTCAACGTCAACACGTCCCAGGAAATTAATTCCAGACGTTCTCTATCTAAAGTTCGTTGGCTGCGTTATCGATAACAAAACAACCCAGGTAATTAAATCCAGGCACTCGGGGCCTCTCCTGAAGATTTGTTTCGAGTGGGAGAAGAATCAGGAACAGGGTCAGAGCAGGAAATCCAAGAGGATTTGCATCTTTATGGGGGAATCGGGGTCCGGAGTTAAAGGCTGGGAGAGCACAGCGTTGGAAAGTGGCTTTTCTAGCCCAAAACATTTCAGTTCTTTCTCCTCTTGGCCCTGCATAATCCAGCCCCACCCAACGACGAGCTAAAATAAAAGATAATAGAGATTAAGGCGGGAGGGGGAAGGAAGTTGGGTTTTTTCCCGTTTTAGTCATATTCATTCAACTCTTGACAGTTTACACATTCAGTTCTAGGCCTAATTTTTCAGCTGTGGGGAGGAAGAAGGTAAAAACAGGAATTTCTGGCAATAGTAACGTTATGCACAACCTCGGGAGATGCCTCGGTGGGACAGAAAAAGGGATGAAATGGGTTTCAGGCCACCTGAGCATTACTTTTAAAAACAGCATGTGAAGGGTCTGGAGATTTAGCCTTTATCACCAATTTTCTAGGAAAAAAATTCCATCTCTTGACGTTTCTGTAAAACTGTATCTGACCTGCTGCCGACTGCAAGTACAAGACAGAGTTTAAGTCATTTAGAGACAGGTTTGTCCAGTGCTGAGCCCCGCCGCCGCTGAAACAACCACCCGTAACCGCTTCCAGCCCGTTTTACACTGTTTGTAACACACCTCCTGGTACAGCCGCATTTGGAAAGCGAGAGCCAACGGTGAAACCACGGCTGAAACCACCGCAGCTGAGCCCTGCTCCTCGAATCAACCCCCGAACCGTCCCGGCAAGAGATCACGAGTGATTCCCCGGCTGTTGTTTTCCCATCCGCTGCCACTGATGAACAATGCAAAGCCCGGCTGGGAAACAGTCGTTCCCACTGTGTTTTACAGCCCCAGTAACCACGTCAGGCGCTTTTCCCTGGCCGAAACCCGCCCCGGCCGGTGCCAAAGAGCCAGCAAAAACCAGTCTGCGGCCAACGCCGGATGAATGGAGCCGGGTGACCTCCCCGAGGGCTGGCATTTCAATTACAGCAGGAGCCGCGCGCTCGGCGGTGTCGAACACCGCGTCAGTTGGTGGGTGTTGGCTCTGGGATCTCAAGCGCCGGCGTTTCGAGGCAGCGCGGTCCCACCCAAACTGCAGAGGGCTGCCGGGTCGTCCTGTCCCTGCCCCAAACCACACCTGACCGCTGCCCCTTGAATTTGTCCTTAAAAATAGAATAATAATAATACAGAGAGGGATGGAAAATCCCATGTTCACCTTCAACCACCTGATGCACCGTCGTTATCAGAAAGCACTGCCGAAACCACATCTGCGGTCTCATCCTGTCTACGCTGCTCGCTTTATTCCCCTTCCCCCCCCCTCCCTCCAATTGCCGCCTCTTGGTGCCAAACGCCACGGTCACATCTCCCCGCCTGTGAACGGAGACCCACGTACGCGCCGCTACAGCCGGAGACGCTCCCGAGGTCACGTTCGGTTGACAGCAGCGCGGGGGAGAGGAGACGGGGCGGCAGAAGATCACCCAAACAGCTCGAAATGAAGCGCGGACGAGATGCCGATGAAGCCGTCAGCATCAGGAACGCGGCCCTGGGAGGAACGCAATCACCGGTAAGCCCGTTCCCAGCGGCTCCTGCCAGGGAAAAATCCTGACGATGCAGAATTCGGCTTCGTTAATCCCGGTCGGATTAAAGCGGGTGGCGTAATGACAGCGTGCAGAAGCGGCGGCTGCGCCGCTCGCGTGAAATACAGGCGCCGTGAGGACATCGGGGAAGGGGGGGTGAGAGGGTGTCGGCGGAGCTGATGTCGGACGCAGAGAAAGGGGGACTGAGGGATGCAATTCTTCACGGAGATCTGGATTCGGAGGAGCACCGGTGTTTCCCGAAAGGCCTGTCGGATGCGTGGCCAAAGCCACCCTGTTCAGCTTCCCTGGTGCCGCGCTGGGGAACCCGCAGTCATGGGTTAGCTGCGAAAAAGCACTGAAATCATTAGGAAAAAAAGAAAAAAAGTGGATTTATAGGGAAAAAAGCCTCTTGTCAGTCAGAAATATTTAATGTCTTCAGGTTAGGACGTGGGATGATGCTGGTGGAGACAAGCATGCATCAGGGAGAGACCACCGCCACGAAAAGCCTTGTTCCCTCTCCCGGACAGCGCAGGAGCTTCGGTTCAACGTCTTCACAGAAATCGCTCTCCCTCACCCCAATTTCTCCCCTGCCCCATCCTCCTTTTCCCCACTCCGGGCTCCGGCCGAAAACCCAGCACCCCACTGGGCTGGACAAAGGCCGCCTGTGATCGCCGCGAGTGCCGAAGCGAGCTCCCGGGCCGGGTGAACGCTGGGAAAGTTCAGGGCTGTGGGTAGCGCCCTTTCCCTTTGTGTGCGGGGAGAAAGAAAAGACCTCAAAAAAGGGATTTGCTGCCAGCGCAGCCTGGGAAAGGGTCAGCGGACCCTGAAAGCACAGGGAATAGGGATTTTTTTTGATCAGAGAAATCCTTAAAATCTCTTTTCCCAGTATTTTCCTGGGCCAACAACCAAGTAAACCTGCCCAAAAGATGGGAGTGTTACCAGCGCATGCGATTCCCTGCAGTAGTGATGCAAAACAGGTGGAAAACAGGTCGGAAAGGGGGTAAAACCAAAATAAAATCCACAATAACTTATTTATGGGTGTTTTCACCAGCTGCATGGTGCACCCCCCTCGGCAGAGCTGCCGCAGGTGCCTCTTCCCAGCCCGCCGGGCGCATCCCCCGGTGATTTAAGGCTTTAACCAAAAGTTTTTCGCTTCCCAATTAGCACTGCGTGACGAGACACACCCCGTTAGCATCGTGGTTTGGTGGAGGGGGGCCGGCGATTCACCACGCTGCTGCTAATTAGCATTTCATGACAGGACCATCCCTAAAAACTCATTAAAACCCAAGAATAATCCAGGTGTCCCACGCAATGAGACTCGGGGCTGTCGGTAAAGAGAGAAATGGGGAAAATCAGATGTTTTGTGGCAGAATAAAAGCGGGAGGTGCTTCAAGAGAAGATCCGGGGACTTAAACTCAACCCTGCGCCCCACATTAGGCTTCGTTTGAGCTTCTCGTTGTTAAGAAATCAGCCGAAAACCTGAGGCACGAGATTTAACATCCCTCCAACCGTCTCGGCTGACATCCACCTCCGGGATATTCACCCTTTTCCCTGATTTGGGGGAGTCAAATTTCCTACAGAGTAAAATTTGTTTCTTTTTTTGCCCGTCTTCATCAATTCAGGCTTTTTGTTTCTTTTCCACCTGTTTTTGGCAATTTAGGCTTTGGTTCACAAAAAATTTTGTTTCTTTTTGGCCTGTTTTCAGACATTTAGGCTTCGCTATGTGTAAATTTTGTTTCTTTTCCACCTGTTTTCAGCATTTTGTGCTTTGCTACGCAAAAAATTTGTTTCTTTTAGCCCATTTTCAGCAATTTGTGCTTCATTACGCAAAGACCCAGCACTTCCTCAGCCTCCTGGTTACTCAAAGAGCAGCGATTTTCCCACCCCGGCATCTCCACAAACTATTTTATCACGATCCTGCAAAAATAACGATTAAACAACGGCAGCTTAAACTCCTTTTCCCACTTGAAAGTGCAGAAATCAAGTAAGTGCGCAACCGCTGCGGAAAACGAAGCCAGTTCCTTCCCTCTTTCCTCCTCTTGACCCTTTTTGCACCTTTTATCGGTGCCCAGGGAAAATCCTCACCTAAAAATTTGCACCTGGAAAGAGGTTTTGCCCTGTATCCTGCACGGAGAAAGGGATATTCATGCGGCAGATGAAAACGCGCCCCCTTTTCCCATGGTCCCCGAGCTGGAATAGTGCTGGGGTGCGAAAAAAGGAGCCTTTGGGGAATAGCGGCCCTTCGGGGCGGGGATTACGGATTTTTTTAGGGAATAAGGATGTTTCAGAGCAATGCCAAAACCCTTTTGTGGATGTGTGGGGTGATGCCCCGGCAGCTGGCATCGATCCGTGGGGAAGGATTTATCCAAGATCATCCCGGCTATCGCAAAAGCTGAAATCGGTTAAAATGGGGAATTAATTTCTCTCCGCACGATTGTGGAGCCGTCGCTCTCCTACCTCGAGCATCCGGCGCCGAATCCGGATGAAGGGTGCGCACCGGATGGGCGAGCGGGGAGGGAAATGCTGCTGGCGAGGTCTCCGTGCCGAGGGACACCGTGGCAAGGTGTTCTCGGGACACGGCAGCGCCGGCCTTCTCCTCCTAACAGCCGCGTCATCAAACACTCTTGGTTTTTTTTTTTCCCCAGGACCAGGAAAACACCAATATCAGGGAGAGATTTTCACCGATAAGGAAAATCCAAGGTGGAAAGCTTGAGGATGAGCAAATGCCGATGCATGGTAGGAAAATGCGGCGGCCTCAACCGTAGCCAAACGCCTCCTGTGCCTCAGTTTCCCCGGCTGCGTGCCACACACCCCGCTGCAGCGGTGGCAAACTGAAGCAGAGAAGTTGGCGGGGGGTTGGGGGCGGAAAAAAGCCTTAAAACCAGGGAAAACAGCACTTTAGTGCGGCTCCTCCCGGCTGAGCCCCACCCGATGCTGGGGGAGCTCCGGGAATTCCCAGGGTAGGGATCGTGGCACGGGCGTTCGGGGTGGGATGAGGGCACAGGTCGCTCCTCTTTCCCCGTGATAGGGTCAGAGTGCACTCCAGCTATCCGGGCAACTCCTTGAAATATGAATTTAAAAATCGCCAAATCTATTAGTTCCCTGTTTGCACTGAAAAAAATCCACCCTGAATAAAAATTCCCGGAGCAGGATCCGGCCTCCCTCCCTGAAAGCACGCCATCTATTTTGGGGAGCTGTCAGCTAATTTAAGCCGGGGACAGGCAGAAACCTCGCAGCTGGGGGATAAAATTAAGAGATGGCTGCAGAGAAGTGGGGAGGGGGGTAAAAAGGGG
>JANZLQ010000061.1:19954178-19997779 GCA_026212715.1 Elanus axillaris | reverse complement strand
GGTGGGGGATGAGGGGTGGGCATGCAGGCGCCTGGAACGGGAGGGATGGGGGGCATTTCTACATGCTGCATCCCCTGGTCACCTTTTGGTCACCAGGAAGGAAGGCCAAAAGGAAGAACAGAGGGAGCCAGGGCTCTGGCAGCGCCTCTGTCCTGCCCGCAGGGCTTCATCCTGCCCCTGCCTCCTGCCCACAGGGCAGTCCTGTGCAGGCCCCCATGTATGCCCACGGGCTGGGGGGCAGGGGGGCCTGATGCTGTTTCTCCCCTCTTTCTGCAGCTCCTGGGTGCTGAAGGAGCTGTGGGCGGGCACACTGCTGGGGTAAGCCAGGGTGATGCTCCAAGCACGACAGCATGGGAGAACACAGCTCCCCAGCGGGGGCAAGGTGCCCCCGTGGCTGCAGGCAGCAGGTGGGGGATGAGCGGGGATGGAAAGCCTCTTCTTTCTCTGTTTGCAGAAGGGAGAGGCAGGCAGGGAAGCAGAGATGAGTCCCTGGCAGGCAGGAGCTCTGCAGGGAGCTCTGCTTGCGCTTGGCTCGAGGGTTGTATCCAGGGGTGGGGTTGGGATCCTTTTTGCTGGAAAGAGAAGCAGTGGCTTGGGGCTCACTCTTTTTTCTGTCCCTTCCCCGTGCACAGGCAAGCAGAAGGAGCAAAGGGAGCCCAAGTGACATAGCTGCCCTCAATCAAACTCCGGGAGAAGGAGCTGAGCTGCTGCCATGCCACGAGTGTCACGCTCACCTTGGCTCTGTCCCCTAAGCATTGGTCCTCCAGCCAAGCAGCAGAGGCATCGCTTCTCTCACCTTCTTCCATTCCTCTCTTGCCCAGTGGAGGACATTAAGTGCCAGGAGCCTGGAGACCTGACTGAGGGCCAGCAAAGCTGAGAATGGCTGCCGTTTACCTGCCTCTCACTGTGCCAGAGTGCCAGGGATCTCTGGCGAGTGGAGTGACCTTCAGTGGGAGGGTCCTGTGGTGCCACCTGGGGAGCTGAGAGGCTTCGGGAACCACCAGGAACACCAGCACATCCTTGCTGGCAGTGCTGAGAGGAAACCTGCAGTGTGGGACAGAGAGCCCAGCAGGGCAGATAGTTCCCAGCTCTGCTGCACTCAGGCTGCTGGTACCGTGTGGCAGCTTGCTGATGCCCTCCCCCCGCCTCACACAGGGGCAGAGGGGACATTGCCAAGCGGTTGAGGAGCTGCCTGCCTCTGGTCCATCCTCAGAGCTGGGCGGATGGGTCCTTGCTCCTCAACTGGAGTCGGCAGGACCTCTGCTCACTTGTCCCCTGAGCGTCACCACCGTGCTGCAGGCAGGGCAGGGCAGCGCTGGCCTGGTGGTCTCCACTGATGGGCTCTTGCTCTGTTTTCCTTTGCAGCAGGAGGGAGCAGGAGGAGGAGGAGGAGGAGTGGGCTGCCTCTGGCCACTGGCTCCCACCCGCCTCGCACAAGCTTCAGGGATGGCTGTGGCAACATCCGCTTTCTTAACGTTGCGTTCCTGTTCCCTCAGGGTGGCCAACAAGTTGTCTACAGCAAATTTCCTCTTCCTCAAGCGGCTGCTGTCCCTCCTCCAGCATATTGGCCACAATGTGTGCACCAGCAGGATGAGCTGCAGCAAGCTGGCCATCTGCGCTGGGCCAGACCCACTGGTGTGGTACATACTTATGGCTTCCATATGGAAAAAAGAATTGAATAATTCAGCAAAAGTAGAAATAGTTTTCTCATTTCTGTTTCAAATGTATCAGCTTTTGCTAACTTTTATCAAATCAAATTACAGTATTTTGCTGTCAGGAATAAAGTATTCCACAAACAAAACTAGCATGTAGCTCCTTGACTACATACCCATGTCTTAGATATTTCTTGCACCATGGATCTACAGTTCTGAAACAGTTTAATCTGAAAAGATTCTTTTGCTATCCTTTCAAGAACCAGGGCTTTGAGGAGATCTTCTGATTGAGGTGAGTTGATTTCCTGATTTAGATGGTCTTAACTGATTCAGTAAACCAAAGCAAATTTTTTTGGACTTGACGTGTCAGTTACAGCTTTCTGTGAGCTATCAGAAATGGAAATCTCCACAAAAGGGTAGGAGTTCAGTAAAATTTTTAAGAAACTCCTTTAAACTGGTACATTTTTAGTAGACTAGGCCTTCTTCACACACTGGAGTCAGTTTCTGTATTAGTCCTTATTCAAGGAATAAAACAGGACTGGGAAGGTAATCTGTTTATTTGAAACGCTGAGAATTCGCCACCTGTCCTCCATCTTTAGCAGTCCTAATACCTGTCCCTAATGCAATAAGAGTCATTCCCCTGTACAGTAGAGCTGGGCCACTTTATTCATGCATGATCGATGGCTTTGGATTTGAGATGGTATTTCGTAGTTCACCTGGTACTTCTGGCATCAGACTTGACAGCCCTCTAATCTAGTACTGTTCATGTCCAGGATCTGGTGCACGTTTCCTGATAACATGCAAAACGTTATGCTTTCTTGATGCATCTATTGTAGCCTTGTGAATGGTGGTGCATACAGTATTTTCATATCATATATTAACAATTACATGTATAACTATGATAGGCAAAAAGAAAATATCTTTTTTATATATATTACACAAGTATTAAAATACTTTAGTATTTTCATCTTAGGATTTACCCTAAACTTTGGCAGTGATATTGAAATAAACACTATGGCAAAATTCCACCCCAACCTCCAGTTCTCCCTTGCAACTCTTGTGGGTTTCAGCAGAGGTTTTGTGTACGTCAGACCTGCAGTACTGGGTCTTGCCATGTGAGTCGTCAGATCCTTGTTCTTATAAATAAATCTTACTGCAAGAGCAACACCTTAATGATTCTGTTTCCAACACAGCACTTCCATAGCAATTGGAAAAAATTGCAAGGGAATGCCTTTCCCTTCCTTCTACAATATGAAGAGGGTGGGAGTTTGGCTGGTTTTCGTTTGGTTGGTTGGTTGGTTGGGGGGGTGGTCACTGTTGTTTTTTAAAGTTTAGATTCTTGCAGTAGCTACTGGGTGACTGATAAAGTCTCTGTATCAGATCTTCCTCTGCTCTTGGGCAGTGTTGCTTCAAATTAGATACGCTGCTAGAAACTTTTCCAGCACATTCCTTACCACTTGCTCCCACACTGCCGGAGAAGATAGGTTGATATGTGAGCAAGCGAAATAACAGAGCAAGCATTCACTGGTCTCCCTGAGTCTGGCAGTCCCTTAAAGGGTTTTCTGTAGGAGCTGAGAGAGAAGTCTTCACGGAATACTTCTGTTCTTCCTTACCTGTCTGTCATAGTGTGGATGACTTTTATGCATTTGTGAGATGGATCCCTGCATGCAGGACAGGGCAGGCTGCTCCCGCAGGGAGCTCCTGGGACCATGCCCAGGGGTGGCCCAGCGGGAGGGAGCACCTTTTGGTGCCCCTCGGGGCTCTGGTTGAAAGTTTCACGGCGTGTACGTAAATCACCCATCTCACAGACATGTTCAGCTTTAATAGCCAGAACGCATCCCTTAGAACAATATCGAATATCATTATTTTCTATCTTCTGCAAGTGTTTGTTCAGGTTGGTTGATGGAAATGCTCATAGGATTTTAGAATACGATGTAGAAAGGGCTAAATATTTGTGCAGTTCTTTATTTCTGATTTTTTTTAAATAGATATGACAATGTGATAATTTTGTAGTTCTCTTGCACTATCACTGATTAATTTTGTTCAGTATATGGTATGATACCTGTGGATGGAGTGAGATGGGAATTGTTGACTTTAAAAGCCACCCAAACTATGAGCTTATGTAAGTATTTAACTTACAAGTTCAGCGTAGATTCCCTCCCCCGCACCCTTTTAAGTGGTGAGGTGTCATTGATTATACTACTCCCTAGAAATTCACTTCTGCGCTGGAAACAGGGCTTTTAGTCATGGGTAAATGAAGGGCTAGTGCATCACCTACCAAGGGTTAGAAGTTTTTCTGAGATACCAAAAACCTCCCTGACTGAAAGAAGTATTAAATATTCTGACAGAATGATACAGTTCTGAGGCTTTGATTTTGGTGTTCATACTGAACAATTGAAGTTTCACTTTTAGCTGAGCTTTATCCTTTTAAGCTGTCTTTCCATTTAAAAATTACCTATTTTGAGTTTGGATTTGTTTTTTTCAGTGAGGTGCTATTCTTGTTTTTGTTACTTTTAACATCAACTGTAAATCTTTAACACATGGGGCAACTCCAGGATCATCATCCTCTTCTCTCACGGCCTTAGCAGATTCTTTGGCATTTAGTCTGCTAGCGTGAACTTTCCAAGGATGGCATCCGCTTTGTAAGCCCCATCAGGAAAAGAACTCCAGGCAGGCAAGTGCATGAGGCTTGGGAAATTTCCGGAACTGTGCGAAGGGACCACAGGTTGTCTGGAAGGACATCTTTCTGCCTGTAATGTCAGGTTTCAGAAGGCGGTATAACAATATGGTAGGCCAGAAGACATTTAAAAATATCATGGGTGCCTAGTTTGAGATAGGAAATGTTGCAGTTGCATGACAGGGAGTAGTAACAAACCAGCCCAAATTGAGGGGATTTCCAGATGTGGGAGGTAGCTATATCCCAAAGTACTTGGACAGGTGAAACTTACTGAAACAAACTGGCATTCTAGCTTCAGGAAGACTGCAGAATGACATGGCAGTGAAAGTGTACTGAGTGAGTGCCAAAAAGACTTGAGAAAAGGAAGGGACCTAAGCCGATGTGAAATCTGCAACATCTGTTTGGGAGCAGAGGTTGCTAACCAAAGATGAAAAACAATACTGTTAACAGGATACCGTGCGTGTCTTTTCTATTGAATGCCTTAAATTGCTTAGTTTAGGTACTGTGTGGACTAACACAGAGTAAGATGTCCAGTATTTGCTGGCTGGTGCCTTTCAGCATGCAGAAGGCAGTCCATGCTTTTAGTTCGTTCAAGCCAAAGGAGTTAAAACTCAGGTTGCCACAAACTTGGCTTGTTTGATGTACACTCATCTTATGCCAGTTAATGCCTGCTAACGTCACACTTTTTAAACTGCATATAGACACATCCCAAGTGTCTGTAGGAATCAAGAGTGTTATCTTATTTGAGATGGTCTCTAAGGTTTTGACTCTGAAGGCTGTTTGAGGGTTTGGTGCAAGGACCCGGAATAACATCATCAGGAGCAAGGACCCCTTGCAGGCAACCGAGCTTCCCATATGCTCGGCTGTGTGGAACACCCACTTCTCTGTACAACACTGTATTATTTACTTCTTTGCTTCTTTTACCCAGCCCATGTTTTGCCTCACTTGTGTGAGTCATGAAAGCTGATGAGAAAGGCAGCCCTATTCCATTGTCAGTTTGCTTTCTGACGTCTGCTTTACCACTGGAGGAAGCGTAGGTGTCTGCAAGCAATGGATCTAGTAAGCTGGATTTTGAGGGCAGTTTTTGAATCACATCCTACTTTGGTTCTTATTGCCCAGAGTATCAATCTTCACTCAGATTTTGCAACAGATATGCTGAAAGTGGTTGGCTTAGTTTTCTGATCCACAAGATAATTCCTTTCCCTTACTAGTTGCTCAGGCAGGAAATTTCAGAAGGAAAGGGAAAGCTATTTAAGTTGACACTGGGTGGGAAAAAAAATAAAATTGTATTTTAAGTTCTTGACTGTTACATACTACTACGCTTGTTTTAACAGCTATAGGAAAGGAGCGAACAGAGCAGTTGGATGCTTGGGACATGAAAATGAAGTACGTAGGCACATTTTTTCCCCCAGTTGCCAGAGAAAGGTGAAAACATTAAATAATTAATAGTAATGCAATACTGATATGATTGGTTTTGTTTAAATGTATTTACGGATAACTTATTGACTCCAAACTGAGAAAAGTGAGAAAAATACAGAGGGGGATCTTAAGAAACCTTTAGAAAGAAAACAAAACAAAACAAACAAAACAAAACAAAACAAAACAAGAAAAGCAAACAAAACCCCCAGGCACCACAAAACAACAACAACAAACACAACAACATTCTGCCGCTTCCTTTAAGAGATCAAAGATAACATTTCAGTGTCACTATTTTCTGTTCCCCTTTTGCCACTGCTCTGAAGGAAGAGTCAGTTTTCTACTTAATGGTCATGACCTTCTTGGAAATAAATTCAGCCATTTAAAGCAGCAACCTATTAAAACATATTTGTTTTCCACACATTGCAGAACTCTTCTTAAATTCCAGTAAGATAGTTTTCCATAAAGCATTCTTTCCACCATTCCATGTATTTGGATTATAAGTGAGGATTATTTTTCTGCTGTGTGATCTCATGGAGGTGCTAGTCGAGCACATTTTGTCCCCCCTTTTTTTAGGATGTGGTTCTTACAGAGCTACACTTTCCGTGTTCAGTGGAAGCAGAGATAAACAAAAGCGAATATCTGTAAAAATCTTTACTTTCCTCCATGTAGTCAGTGAGATGTTTTTACATGGAGATCTTATTTTGAATTTAATTTCTTTTTCCCTCTTGTAACTGTAGCAACAGTAAAATATACCTTTCCTATGACAAGACAACAAAACCAGCATATTCTTTATAAAAGATAAAAAGACCCCACACCCCAAGCATTGAAACCTCTTGTATTTTTGTAGCTTTTCTCAATTTCATTTAAAATATGCACTTGTCCTAAGAAAGCCTTTTCTCAGAAACTGTGGGCAAAACCTAGTCTTGCTTAGTCTGGAAGCAAATCTAGTCAAGCTGATACTTGAGCCTATTGCCCAATTCCACACAGCATCTGAGTGAGTAACTTCCATCCTATTTATGACTCCTCAAGGTAGGAAAGATTAACATATGGAAACATGGTTGAAGGATCAGAATGTAGGTTAGCAAATAAAAGCTTCATTCAAATAAGAAAAAAAAGAAAAAAGAAGTATAGTAACTCATCAAATGATCACAAGGAACAAATGTGGGAAATGGGTGTTGTGGACAGTTAGACAAGCTTTGCAAATTTAGCTATTCCATTCTCCTGCCGGGGCTTACTGGAGATGGGTTATGGAGATGTTTCCCGGGTCTGTCTTAATTTCTCCAAAGAAATCCATTCAGTTAAATGTCAGGAAAATGACAGTGATCATTAACAAAAGCCACTCATTCACAAAGTAGAGGGATGCTGAAACCATGACAAGTAACCTTCCTGGTCCAGGGATCACTTTATTTTTGTTACTATACACAATGCTTTGTGCAAAAGGATTTGTGAGCAGAGAGCCCATTAGCGCTACAGTAATTAAGTAAATTGTGGCCTTTATTTGAAGGCCTGACTCTAACCCAAATGAAACTGAAAGTAATCTCTTCACAGATCTTACTGGAGGTAGGCAAGATTGTTGGAAGCATAGCTATATAAAATTTTTAATTTTTTATGGATTACGTGTGAATAAATATTTTTAACCTAGAACTATTTTGAAATAGCTTTTGTAACGAGTGTTAGGTCTTCAGCCAGGGGAACAAACGTAAATGCCTCTCATCTCCAGCTGCAGATGAGTTGAAATGTGGAGTCCCTAACCCTACATGCACACACTGAGCACTTTTTTTTCTTTCTGCTGACAGCCTTTTAGCAGCATCCCCTCAGGAGGCTTATATTATAAAGTGTAATCTATCTTCTGCTTTGTCCTGGTGAGTTCCAGGATATTTAAAGAAAAAGTGCTGAAAGAGCAGACTGCTGCTGTACGCCTTGTCCTGAATCAATTTCTGAGTCCTATGTGCCTGTTTAATAGTGAAACCCTGCTTATCCTTATTTTAGGATTAAGTATCATGTGTGCTAGAATGTAGATATTTCCTTTATTTTTCTAGTGCCTCCTCAGTCTGCCTCCCCCTTTGCTGCCTATACCCTGCAGCCATAAGCCACCCTTCTCTCTCTGCACTTTCTTGCAGAACAAACCCGTCCCAATGAGCTCCAGGTTAAGAGCTTCCCCCCTGGGATGTCCATCTGATATCCTCCTTTCCCAGCTCCACAGCATACCTGGCTACATAAAAGCACTTGTTTTTTTGAACACTGAGCACTTTTTTTGTCTTTATATGCTTTCTGCTAACTTGGAAAGGTCAGCTGGGAGAGCTGTTGTTTAAGCAAATACAGCTTGGGGAGTGGTGACTCAGTAATTTGTATTGTCTGGTACCTCCCGACTTGCATCAGAACTGGAAGAACAATAGCAGAGTCTGACTCCCTGGGGACTCTGGGTTTGGTTTTTGTTTTGTTTTCAATAAAACCAAGAACATTTGTTGGCGATTGGAATGTCTTAGGATATTACACTGCGCTCATATATTTTAGCTGAGCTCTACTAGGCCTTCTAACTGGAAGAGCTGTGCAAAAAAAAAAAAGAGAATTGTTCTGTGCAAAAAAAGGAACACTTTTTATGTCCGCAAAAGGCACTGTGTTTTGTATGTGATCTCGTGCTCTGGAGTGCATTGTGAATGTAACTGAAAATATATTGTAAAGGACTGTGTAGAAAGATAAAACCTCAAATAAGCTACGTAAGAGAATTTTCTTTAAGGAGAAGATTTCATGAAAGGGAAAATAGTACACCTCCAAGCCTCGATCTTGAAAGCAATGCAAATGTTAGACTACATTTCATTTTTCTGAATGTCCTAGCCATCCCTTTCACTAAAAAGAAAAATTGATCCAAACATTTTCTGCAGTTAAAAACATAGTGTTTCAGCCATCTGTATGGAATAGGTACCCTCCTCACTTCAGCCTTCTTGCAGCCTATCACCAGTCTGTATCCTGACATGCTGTGGAAGGGAATTAATCTCCTTACAGGTTTTTTTCTTTTTCCTCCTTACATTCACCTGACATTTCCTGTGAGACTGTGAATCCTCCTATCTGTGTGCACCATAAAACAAATATTGGAATTGCAGGTCATTTTAAAGAAAGCCTTTAGAAGAAAAGTGCTTTAATTAACATTTACTTTTATTTGCAAAGGAACCTTGAGGATCCTTTGTATCAGAATATAGGTCACGACTCCCAAAGAATACCGATGATGTACTGTAAACCACGCTATCGATACGTTGGTGTCAGACTCCCAGGCCTATTAAATCTGCACGATTGTGAAGCACTAATTAGTGCAGACCCGCTGGCCGCTGCGCACAGGGCGTGGGGCACGGGGGACCCTTGCAGGGAGCCCCGCATTTCCCACCCCCCGCCATGTGCCTGCACGCAGCAGAGGCACATTGGGTTTGGTTTTTCCCAGCGTTTGCATTGAAGACCTGAAGCTGTCAGAGTTTCTTTCCTCAGGTGTTGTGGGATAGAAAGGGTGAGAGTAATGAAAATCTGCTCAAGACTCAAAGTAATAGAATTCCTCATATTCTCCCCATCTTCCCTAGCCCCCTGGAGCATATGAATTCATTGGCGAGATAAGCCAGATACTTTATCCACTTGGCTACGCAATCTTAGTTTGTATCCAGGGGACTTTACAGGTGTAAAATTAACCACAGGAGAGCTCTTCTGTTGTTCACTGACTGCCGTGCAAACATATGGAGGACTACAAGTG
Source organism: Elanus axillaris (assembly GCA_026212715.1). Classification (NCBI taxonomy): domain Eukaryota; kingdom Metazoa; phylum Chordata; class Aves; order Accipitriformes; family Accipitridae; genus Elanus; species Elanus axillaris. The sequence goes on along the minus strand of JANZLQ010000061.1, from coordinate 19,988,298 downwards.
AAAACTAAAACAATGTTTGAGTACACGCCTGTTCTCTCATTTTATATGTACAACACATGTAAATCGGTCCTCTTTTTTCGTTTCATTATCTTAATACAGAAAAGTGAAACTTCCTTGTTTAAAACATAGTTTTCTCTATGAAATAGTACCTTTTGAAGATAATTTGCCTGTGCTGAGAGCACAGCAGTATCCAGAAACGCATACAAAAAGAAAGGTTTTATTGCTTGGCATGAGCAACAGAATACCTTGGAATGATCCTGTGAAAATACTATGGCAGACTTCTCTAGTTTGCCTGCCAGTGCCTTTCAATAGCATACCTCCTAAAAAAATAAATCTGGATTTAACTGATACTAAAAGGTCACGGTCCATCAGGTACACTAAAATGTTTTTAAACCTATCCCAATACACACCCATCCAATAAACCAGGGAGGCTCCTTCTGAGATTTTCTTCTATCTGGTACAGAAAAATGTATTTTAAAGTTTGCCTAGACGCATGCTTACTCAGCAGAATGGACTGGTTCCAAATTAAGAGGTTTTTTTAATTAAAAAAAAAAATCCACCTAATTAGATCTTTTTCCTCAAGAGACAGAAATGGCTGCAAAGGTGCCATTCTGATTTCTCTGATAAATAGCCTGCATTTTATTTACTTATTAAGACCATTTAGCTCTCCTGAAAGGTGCTAGTTTGAGAGCTGTAGAACATCTAATTTCCCCCCCCCATTTTTTTTTTGAAGTGGCCAAAAGAACCGTGGCACAGGTGGCTGTGTTATTAGCTTCCCCGCTGTCCCTGACAGTCTCAAAAAAAAAAAAAAAAAGAGGGATTCACACAAATTTCTCCCTGAAGTGGGAAGGGTAGCAGAGTGCTTGAAACTTGGGTGGGACCAAAGAGAGAAGGGAACAAGGAGCAATAGGGACAGCAATGTGCAGGGGGAAGAGCACAGGTGGACCAACAGAGATAAGTGAAGTGTTACTGAGGAAGGCAAGGGTGCTCCTCCACAGAGGGAGAGGACTGCACAGCAGCTAGATGTATAGAGTGAGATGACAGATCTATTTCCACATCAGACACTAATCTGTTGTCTTGGTTTTCCCCCCAAATCTTTTTTCTTCCACCTAAATAAAAGCAAATCATGCTTTCCATTCTGACAGCACTTGATTGAGGATCTAGAATATCGTGTTGTTGTTAAAATAGATTAATATGCATATATATAATTGTATTTGTGTGCATAGTGACTTGAGTATTTCTGCCCCAGTTTGCCATCATAAATTAAAGTGCTACTGCTCCAAACTATTAGTAATCCGCTATTGGCAATTGCTTGGGGGGCATGGGGGGGCAGCAGCGGTTCATGGCAATTACATCTACAAATATGGTATGTGTTATGTTCTAGTAGTTCTTATTTTTTCTAAAGCAGCAAACAAAAAGAAACTTACAACACAAACCACTGCCTGGTTACAAATATGAAATCCATTAGATCGCTTGGTAGCAGAAGAAGGAACTTTTGGGTCCATATTTGGGGTCGTTATCGAATCTGCTTCCTACATTTACTTACTGCAGGCAGCTTAATATAATGCCCCCCCCCAGTGTGACTGCATGTATGTACGTGCACAGGCACAGAAAACACGTCTATCAATTATTTGCAGGTAGAAATATAACTGATTAGCATTATTTCAATAGCATGCAGGCAGGCACAAACAGGCATGTGTAAAATTTCATGTAAAAAAGCTCTTTTTAAACACTGGCTTTGGAGCTTGACCTCTCAAAACTATTCCCTTGGCTCAACTGCCTACCATGAACATCAGCAGGAGCAGGTTTACAGCTCAGCTGTAGCCAAATGCAGGTTTGCAGCAGTTTACAGCTCTCTTTTAAGCTGGATTTAATTTGCACTGCCGGTCCTAGCAGGATGGTGATGGGTTACATGAGCTGAAGCCCAGGAAGAGGTCAGGCTGGTACAGCTGCATGGAGCCAGCGCCAGCACACTGCCCTGCCGAAGACCGGGTAGGTTAAAGAAAGTGTAGGTCCACAGCACCATACAGGTCACAGACAGCACAGACCTGGGGCTAAACTCTGTCCCCTGTGAGCTACATCAGGTCCTGTTGTCTGGCTTCTGCTCAGGGAATGAAGCCCCCATTCCTTTCGGGCCCCTTGGTTTGGATGGGGATGGGACTTCCCAGGCTTTTGTTGCAGGCTGCTGTGCCTGTGCCCCCTTCCTCTGCTTAGGGCAGTTTCTGGAGGGAATCACTGTGAATTGCTTCATTTTCCTCTTCCATTGTCTGTGGTGGGGGGAAGACGGCAAAATATCTTAGAGGCAGTGATGCTAGAAATGATCTCAGAGTGCAAGCGGAAAGAAGGCAGCGGCAGCAGGGGGTCAGGGAGGAGGAGGGTTGGGCAGCCCTGTCCCAGCCCCAGAGCAGGAGCAGAGCATCAGGTTGTAAGGGCAAGGGCAGGCACAAAAAAAAAAAAGGGGGGGGGGGGGGAAGTCTTGCACCATCCCTCCCTGGCTTGAAGGGGCCAAAGACGAGTTCAAGTCTTTTTTGCAAGCAAGCAGCTGGGCAGCACCTGCAGGCAGTTTACTTAAATTGTTACTGGATTATTTGGGAATCTGACTGGGTGCCAGGCTGGCTGCTTCTGATGAAGTAAATACTTAAAGACAAAATGCTCAAGTGTTTTGCCTGAGCTGTGTGTGCTGGCAAGAGGATAGAAAATAAAACAAGGCAAAGTGTGCGGTTCACAACAGCTCAGCTAGACTGGAATGTGGAGCTCATAGAAAGGAGAGATGCTGAAAGCCTGGATGGGGCCCAGTGGAGCGGAGCAGCCTCTGCCCAATACCACCCCCATCGCTGCAGCCCCCTTACTCTCAGCTCAGGCATCCCCCCTCCTGGCTTCTTTGAACAGCACTGCCGGGTGACACGCAGGCACAAAAACATCAGGCATGTGCTCTTCATGAAACCCAGCTAGTGATTTTAGTGGATGGAGAAAATGGGGGTGAGATCCCTCCAAATGGGGAATTACCCACTCCTTTTAGAGCCTGGGCAGCACATTCTGATGGTACCAGAGCAGCCACCCTGGTCACCACCAAGCGACAGGGCGGTGCTAGGATGAATGATGGGGCCACAGGTGCCAGGTAACACCAGCCAAAATTAAAGCTTCTCTTGTCATCAGGACAAGACACTAGTGAACAGGGCTGGTCAGACTTTATCAGGCCATTTGGCAGGTCTTAAAAGACATCTTGGATGTGGAGCACCCACCTTTCACATTGCCACAAGAGAAGAGGAGCACTTAGCGTCCTTGAGGGAAGCGGGTTTGGAGCATTGTAAGGACAAGAACCTGGATGCACGCCGCTGAGACGGGGAAGGATGCACCAGGAAGGGATGCCCCTGTGCCCAGTCTGAAGGACAGAGAAAGAGCTGGTTAAAATTATCCTTCCCGCTGCGAGTCTACTTTGCCCAGGGGCCCATTTGCTGGCAAAGGAAAGTCCAGCCCTTCTGGCCATGATCTGGGAGGGAATGATAGATGGTGAAGAGAAGCCCTATGGAGTCAGATCAGGTGTTGCATCAGCCACCGAAGAGCTCAAGGTGTCTATAAACATGGGAGGAAAGAAGTTTGTAGGAACCACTGCCTGCCTCCCACTTCCATGGCTTTTCAGGGCAAATAAAAAGCAGGTTTTATCTGGGCATACTTACACATGACTTTGCTTTTTATGCTTTTCTTGGACCTTATGAAACCCAAACAAGCAAAAGCTCCTCATGGTGGTGTGGTCACACAGGGAATATCCCCTTCTGCATCTCTTGTGGCTGTGTGAATTCTGCTGTCACTTGTAGCTCTACAGGAGAATGAAGTGTTCAAAGGAAGGCTGGGATGCTTCAGTGTTCATCATAGCGTTACACATGGAGCGTGAGCAAATTAGGAGCTACAAGGTGTAGGGTGTATGTTGGTCCTGCCTGAAAGCGCTGCCAGGCTATCTAGATCAGACAGACAGACAGACAAAATGCCAAACAAAGGAGCAGTACTTATACGAAGAACAAACAGCCCAAACAACCGGAGAGTGTGTATTGACTTGTGTATTCCTTTTAAAGTGTGCTGGGGCGGGGGGATGGGAGGTGGCTTTTGTTAAGTGAATGTGTGCTTTGAAGAGAAACTGTTAAGGCCTCCCTGACCTTTTTGCGATGAGAAATACTGCTACTGTACAAGCCTGTGTTGGACTGCAGTGGGTCTCTGTACTTCATGCTAAGCCAATGCCTTACAGATCCAGTGACTGCTATCGTCAGCCATTAAAGCAGCCCTGCAGAAGGCAGCTACCCTCTCTTCTGGGACTTCAGTCCCTTGCTTTAGGGACCCAAAGCCCAATGGCTGCAGATAGGGTGTTCTGCCTGAAGACCTTTATCATGATAACCCACTAAATCACAACATCTGCTGGTGGCAGGGAGCATGCTCAGCTCAGCTGGGTAGCTCTTGGGGGCCCAGGGAAGGAAGCCACGGGGCTTGCCCGTGGCCACATGGCAAGTCAGCAGGGGAGGGATGTGACCACAGCCACGCAGGGAGAGATGAAGTCCCAGTGCAGTCCTGATACCTCTGCTACCAAGACAGCTATGCAGCACAGCAGCCATTTCGGTGACCTTCCCCTTCTCACACCATACTTATAAATGGAGCCATCCAGAGCTGTGATGGAGGTGGGTTTGCTTAGCTGAACAGAAAGCACTGTTAAAATTGCAGCCTGGCTGCTTCAAAATCCTGCCTCCAGCAAGGTTTGCTCTCTGCTCGTCCTGGGAGTTGCACTGCTTGTGCCTGACTCAGGCAGACAGATTCTGCATCCCCTGAAAACAGATTTAGAGCCAGGAGGTGCTGTGTGGTCCCTCCTGATTCCCACTTGATAGCTCAAGGCAAACTCTCCCAGAGCCCCATCACCATGCCAGCCCCCGCAGCCCTGCAGTGCCTTTCTGCTTGATAATGTAGGTGCCGTGTGTGTCCATGGAGGGACACCAGTAAGCTCTGACCTATTTCTGTATCACCCTCAGATCTCTGGGTAGGAAGGCTTTCCTCTTTCTCTCCTGGTGACCTTCCAGTTGCTGTTTTTTCATGGTACTGCTGGTGCTTGCTTATTTGAAATGGAAGAGGAAGGTTCCTCTTTCCCATTTGTTTGTTGGTTTCTAAGCCTTTTGTGGTTTATTTTAGCCCAGGAGGACAAGACCACTACAGCATTCTCTCATCTGTTATGCCTCTCTTCAGCAATATCATTTGGACAGAAAATACCTCCTGTTAAAATGAAAGGCGAAGCTGGGAAATAATGCAGGCTGTTAAATACAGTGTTGTGAGCTTGAGAGCCTTACCATGCGTTCCTCAAGACTGGATGCCTGCCGTAACACTTCCTGAAACATGGCTTTCCCTCCAGGCCCACTGGCAAAATTAAGGCCCTTTTTGCCTATTGCAAGTGGCATCATCTGGGAATGTCACAGCCTGAGGAGCACAAGCCCCAGAGCATGGAAAGGTTTTGTTGTCGCCCTCGCAGATAGAGACAGAGCAATTAATCAGAATATGTTTAATCATCTTTCTTTTTCTGTTACCAAGCCCTGTTAATGTAATTGCCAAAGAACAACTGCTAGCTTTTCAGTGAGCTCCTGAGCTATTATTCATTCAGTCTTCGGAGGATTTAAATTGCTTTTTCTCATGGCGGCACAGGGAGGACTACACATGCATTGGTCCCAGGGAAAAAGATGATGATACCGGCAGTTGGGGTAGGAAGCATGACAGTAAAAAGTGTGTTGGAGGCACCTCTTTCACTCTGCACTGCCAGCAAACATGGTTTAGACAAGGACAGAAGTTTCTGACCAGCACAGCTTGCACAGACACAGCTAGAGATTCAAGACATCTGGTGCCTTCTAGGCCTATCCAGCAGACCTGATCCCAGGCCTTTGAAAAAACAGGAGAATTTTCTCTGGCCCTGGTTTGGCCTTTCAGGGGGCAAAACGCCAGGGGAGCAGGGTCCCCTCCCGCTCAGTTCCTGTGAAAGCCTGCACTGCTGAAAGCATGAGCATTACTTGTTTGGGTGCCTCTCTGGGAGCTGAACTCCCTGAGTAAAGTCTTGTCCTGACCCTAGATGCCACACACTTGAAAATGTGGCCCCTTGGTGCTGCCTGGGTAAATTACCTGTGATGCGCTTGAATCGGATGCAGAGTATGCAGTCACCCTTCTTCATCAAAGGAGGGTTTCCCTTAAGCTTGTTCTTGAAATCTGCAGTTATGAGCCTGCTTCAGCTAACCATGCACTCTGCAATGGTCAGCAAGATGTGTTCAGATTTAATGTCAACAGCTCTTGGCGTAACAGTCCTTTGGAACAAAGCTGAGCAATAGGAATAAGAGGCAAAATCTGCTCAGTCACGATGACTCGTGTCCTGTCCTTTAACAGTTCAGCAGAGCACAAAATACCCATCTCTTCAATGAGGAAAGAGGGTAATGAAGCAGCTGCAGGAGCAGGAAACCAAGCTGGAATGGGGATTTCAGATCAGATGTTAGTGCACTTCACAGATAAATTGATGCACCAGTAAGTCACTCCCACCATCACACTCCACCTCCCCAAACCTCCCTTGACTTAAAACTTGAAGCCACATCTCTCTTCTCCAAAACTAGCACATTGTTACCTGGGCAAGGGTTTAGCTCATGATTTCACAATGTTTTCCTATTTCAAATTTGTGTTTCTTGGTTGCACCAGCCCAAATAGTTGGGTTGCTATTGCTGCTGCAACTTTAATAAAATGCTCCTCAATACACACAAAAATCCTGTGGTTTTGAAACTAGGAAAAGAAAACCACTGGCAGATGGTGGCTTTTCTGAGAAAAATTAGGATAGTAGAAAGCATCTACAATGATAATGTCCTTCTGAGATGTGACTATTTGCAGAAAGGTATGGAGAAGACCCGTTGTGTCTCCTATGGGCTGACACTTGGACCCTCTGTCAGTGACACCAGCTTCCTCCTCCAAGTCACCGTAGTTAGTGACTACAACATGCTAATTTAGTTGCTCTGTTTAGTTGGTCTGTGTGAACTCAGTTTTTCCATCAAACTGGCAATAAGTTGGCACGCCTTGCCTTTTTCCTCCATCTTAAGACAATGAAGCCACAGAGCATACAATAGTGTTTTTTTTCCTGTGGGGAGACATTGTTTCCTAAGGAACCAGTGCTTTGTTTAGGAGTAGCTTTATTAAAGGAGAGGAGACCATGGGGATTAACCCCACCTTTTGCCATTTCTTGGGGCAGAGACCTAGGGTCCCTCAATAAGGGAGTGGAGGTAGGATCCTTTTTCACCTAAGATGTGTGTAAGAACAGAACTCCCACCCCCTCCCTGAAACACTGTATTGGACTGAAGGTTTCTCTAGTTCAAGACCTGATCTTCCACAGTGGCCAGAAGCATACACCTAGGAAGAGTATGGAAAAAAAAGGCTAGCACAGTGTCACCCTTGTCCTGGCACACCTTTTCAGTCTCCACTAGCCAGCTACTGCAAGACTTCCCAAGCTGGAGGTTTGGATTCAGTTTAGTAGACTATTCAGTTTAGTAGACTACCGATAGACTCTCCCCCGGGAACCTTTTCTAATCCTTTATTCAGTTGCTTTGAGCCATTTACGGCAATGAGTTGCACAGCTGTAATTATGCACAGGATGAAACCAGCTTCTTCTCTGTGTTGGTTTTCAGGCCTGCTGCCTTTTTATTTCATGGGGTGCCTCCTAACTCTTGTGGTAAGAGGACAAAATTTGCTCCCTGCCCACCTTCCCCATGCCATCTGTGGTTATATAGCCCTCAGGTATAAATTGTCTCCATCATCTCTGTTACCGCTGTAGGGGAACAGAAGAGTCTTCGTCTCTTGAGTCCTTCTTCATGTGTAAGATGTCCTGTGCTTCTGATCACCCGCTTCATCCTTCTCTCTACCTTCTCCAATTTATCTATATCCCTTTTGGAAAAGACTGATCAGAACCGCACACGGTAACCATGATGTGTGTGCTCTGTTGATTTCTGCACTGGCATTGCTTGCTTACTTTTTTCCTCCTGAACATGTACAGCACAATAGCAATGCTAATTATTCTGCCCTGCCTTAGCGAAGTGTATTTTTCAGGCTGCTGAAAGCTAATCTTTTCAGATAAGTGGGTAGTCTGTCCTCCAGTGCCCATTCACTGACTGAGGTCATTCATGGAATTTGGTCCTGGAAGAAGAAGCTGGAAGTTTGTAATGTTGGCACGTGCGCCCCGGACACTTAATTTGCAGTCATAAGTCACTGAGGAGATGATCAGATGGCAGTGATTCCACGTGCCACAATGCAGGTTAGCCTCAAAAGCATCATCAAAAACCAGCGGAATGGTTTGCTCTCCAGCCATAGCCCAGAGGATCTCCAGGATTTACACAATGTTTTCAAAAGCTAAAAACCTCTGACCTTTCTCAGCAAAGTGCTTGAAATTTTCTCAAGAAATTTAAAATCTTTCTGTAATAAATTTAGCCTAGATCCAGCTCAGTAAAACATTAAGCATTAAACATCTACTGAACATGAAGAACTACTAAGAATGCTAAAAATGTGTAATCCCATTCCTATTTAGGTCTTTATTCATTGTGGCAATTAAATATGTGCATTAGTGCTCTGCTGCATTAGGATCTAAGTACCTGCATACAATTAAATGTTGTACTGAACTGAGTCCCAAAGCCAACACTGACGCACAAGATTTTAACTTATATTTCTGTCTACTGCACACCTCAGTTTAGTGCAGAGAATATTTATTACTTTTACAAATATTTTTGCATGAAGAGGGATTTACTCTAAAATATGTCCCACATGCTTTTATAATGATTCCAGCTTGCAGAATTATTTTGTGATAGGAATAATTAATAAGGTTTTATGTATAAATAAATGAATAAATAAATAAATAAATAAAATAAGGTTAATCTCTTGATTAATCACTTCAAAGACCATTCTAGGCAGCAGCACGTTTGCAGGTTTGGCTATGTATACATCAAAACATTCTGGGGTTATATGTACAGTAAACTAATCAGAGTTTCATATAGTTTTATATAGAGAGATATATAGATATATGGGGTTTATTATAAAGAATACCTGAAAAACAGGATAGGAGCAATTTTAAATCTCATCTAATCCAATCCATTGCACTTTGAGCTATAAGCTTGTATGACCATTAAGATCCATGACAGCACAAAGGCTTCAAGAGACAAGACAAACTCTGCTGTTCACACTGCTGCCCTCAGCTGTGCCTGGTTTCTTTTGAGTTTGCATGATGAGCTTATTTACCCAGGAATGCTTCTTTCAGCAGTGGCATCTGCAGCATATTGAATATTGGAGCATACTGACATCCATTCTGCTTTCATCCAGTTGCACTGCTGGAATGACTGAGATGCAAAGAAGTCCCAGGACTTGCCCATGGCCACACAATGAGTTAGTGGCCCAGCTTTTTTTAAAAAAGGGAATGATTTTCCTGTCTCTTTGCTTTAACAACTTTATTGTAAGGCATCCTTTATACACATTAGATAATTTCTCTTTTTCAGAAAAGATACCACTTATGCTTCCACTCGCATGCTTGATCATCACCTTTCCTGATGGGAAAAATCCTCCCTAGGAATCACTAGTGAAATTTTCTCTCCTTGTTCTATGAAGTCAGAGGACAAAATAAATTAAATAAATAAATTTTCTTTGGCACAAACAAAAATACCCAAATTGCTGTCAGCGTTGTATATTATACAGCCCCATTTTCTCTCTCACTTTGCAGAGCTGGTGTTCCTTTCTTCAGAAGCTTTTTTCCTCCAAGACCTGCCAGTTTTTCAAAAACAGGTCAGCCCACATAGTAGTTTCATTGAATGATTGATTGCATGACATCTACTCATGCCTTCTAACTACCCAGCTGTTTACTTCTAAAACTTTTTGCCTCTGATTTTGCTCGATTTCATGTATGATTTTTAGCTTATTATTATTATTATTCTGTCTAATTCTGGAAACTGGAATGCTGTTCCATTCATGGGTATTGTGTCTTTGTTAAATTCAAAATTTTTTAATGAGGCTGGAATTCCACAGAGGTGATAGACTCATACCAATGGATGGCAGTGTCTGTGTCCTTGGAAATACAGCAGCAGCAGTACAAAACACCATTTGCTGGCATGCCAAAGTGCTCAGATTTAACTTGATAACCTGATAATACCTCAAGAGACCTGAGGGTACCCACAAACACAGTAGCTGCAAATATGCTTTTTGCCTTCAAAGTTCACCGGCTTCTTAGGACACAAGGTTATTTTTTCATCTTTCCAGAGTAGATTTTGACAAAATTCATCAAACACCATCAGGAGTTGAATTCAGCTGCAGTATATGTACACGCAGTTGTGGTCTGACCCGTGTTGGGTTGCTCCTTTGCGGGACCAGCCCTGCTCACCATTGTATGCGCTCAGTGGTAAGGTCATCTTTGCTCTGTCCCTGGTTCTGTCCTCACAGACTTACTCCCAGAGACAGTAAGAAACAGGTTAAATTTAAATTGGAATTTTCACTTGACAGAATCCTGTGAAGAGATGCTAAGTTGTTCTGAGCTGATCAGTCATTGTAATTTTGGGTCATAGTGTGTGAACCCTCTACTTGTTAATACTAGCAGTGTTTCTTGCCACACAAGCTGGCAAAAATGGGCTTACACAATGCACTTTTTCTCACATCACATCCCATGTTTCTAGTGTCTAACTGGCTTCCATTGGAATACATAAAAAAATCCCAATAAAAGTTTTTTACTCCTTTTTACTCCCACTTTGTTCACCAGATGCGCAAACTCATCCTGGGCTTTGGTTGCCAGCTGGGCTTCCTTTTTTTGTTTATGGGCTTACCCTCAGTAATGTGCATTCCTTCAGGGCCAGATCCTACTTTCACTTAGACCCTACAGCCTGTGGTCCTCAGCAGGTGTTTGCACTCCCGTCTGTGGTGGGTAGGTGTGGAGCTGGGAATACATCCCTGCCTGCAGGGGTCAGTTAACATGTCCATGGGGATGCATAAAGTGGACTAGAGCCAGTCACCCTCCCAGGCTGTTGGGAGTACTTGGCATAGCTAGCAAAAATTAGCACAACTGAGATCATATACATTTTCATTAATCATTGTGAGCCTTAAATAAAAGCAGCACTGCTGGCAGCTCTGATTAAGAGCTTTCCATTGATCATAAAAGCCTAATGCTAAAATGAATTGTTTAATGTTGAAGGATTGAGATAACAGCCAAATAATTTGATTTATCGTGAAACCAAGACATAAGAAGAAAGAAAGTATTTTGAAATAAGAATGCTACAGTCTCTGTGGCAGGCCCTGAGCTAATTTTAGGCAGATCGGCCTCCACGGCCAAGTCTGCACCACAGTACAGGGTGGTCACAGCCCATTGATGCCTGCGGGGTGCCTTGGCCAGCACTAACATGGAGGAAGGAGGCTTGAGGTGCCTTAGCGTTGCACAGCAAGTCTATTCTTCTCCTGTGTGTGTGTGTGCTTTCACATGCCCCTGCTATAATAGATACATATTTTTTATACAAAGCAAGAAAATGAATACAAATATTGTATGTTGTGAGTGGAATTCACCTTGCCTGGCCAACTCAGCCATCTGAAAGCTGGGCACTTGGGCTGGTTATTTATATTTAATAGCCTCTATTGTTACTGGAAGGAGAGAAAGCAGCTCCTTGGTGAATACCTGTTTGAGGGAATCTGAGTCACCTTCTGGAGGTGTCTGTTTCTGTCCTCTGCCTAGGAAGGGAAACAAGACTCTTAGGTTAGATTAGATACCTACTTTTTAGATTAAGCTAGACACTGCTACTTCTTCGTATGTGCAGGGTGATAGAAAGTGTGAACAAATAACACAGTATCTCATGTTTAGACCTGTTGAGCCCCCAGAACTCAGTCACAAGAAGTAATCTGCCATTGTGGTGTGTACTGAAGGCTCCTACAGAGCTTACCATCCCAGGCACAAAACGCACTTGCAAATCCCCTACCATACTCTTGATAATGAGCAAAAAACCAGAGCCACTCTTCTGACCCCCATTCTGACTATGTTCATGATGCTCAGCAACATGATTTTCTTTCAGGACGGTGGAGTCCTTGGAAGAGTTTTGGCTATTCATCGTCAGCCCTGTAGTCTCTGGGAATAAGGGAACATGGACATGATGGGCGAGTCATTTGGAAGAAATGAGACATAATCCAAACCTCTCTATGCCTGCTTAGCTACCAAAATGGCTGCTCTGGCTCTGTTAGCCATTAAGCATCTCTCAAATTTCTCTGCTGTAGCCAAAGCTTACTCAGTGGCTGCAGGCTGGGCAGTGAAGCTCTACTAGGGCTTAAGGCAGACCTTGCCTACGAACACTGTGAGCTGTGCAGAAAGAGTTGTGAGATGCCCAAAGACTAGCTGGCTCCTTCACTTGTCCATCAGAAGACAATGCCTGCCTCTGGGTGGGCAGAAGTTTGCAAAGGAAGTGTGGTGTCTAAATGTGTGTGCCAAGTGTGGGGATGTACGTCTGAGACATGTTCAGGAGGTGTGTGTCCACCTCATCAGGGCTTACAGTACAGCAAACTCTCACTTGGGTTATGTGTGTGAGTGGCATATCCTCCTAACCTTCATTAGCTTATAGTTAAAGTTCTTTCAGTATGCCTTTTTCATAAATGTGTGTGTATGTCTGTCTGCTTAAGAGCATATGTCTTAAAAATGAGTGCATATGCTACTTTAGTCTGCCACCCAAATCCTCGTCCCAGTCTCCCACCTGGTTTATTCAGGACTCGTACTGCTTTGGTTGCCACTTTAATGGTTGCACTCCTTTTGCTTTCTCCATATGCATGAGCATGTATAGGTGCCAGATAGCATCAAAGATCCCCACAATAATTTCCTCCTGGAGATCTGCCAGCAAAAATTAGGGCAGACAACAGCTCTGTCCATACACTGTTGCATTGGAATTAATCTGTTTCTTTGTTTTTAAGTGGGGGCTGTGGTGTAAATCAGTCTGGCTCCTGGCCTCCTCTGCAGGAGGAATAACGTTCCTGGGTTTCTCTATTCCCTTGCTGGTTGTTGAGCATCAGAGCTGAAGCTTTCTCTTTGAGCCACAATTTGCAAATCCTGACCCTTTAAACTTCCCAGCATCGAATGACTTTTATGTCTTTGTGCTCCTTATTGCCCGGCAGATTCTGACTCTTACAGCAGCACCACAATGGTTATGGCTTTGCTTTTGGTTATGGCTCTTCAAACATTTAAGCAGGGCTTAGCCTTGGGCAAATAAGCATAGGAGAAATTCCTGTTTAGTGTTTGTGCCCTTGGTTTGGTGGCTGTGCCTCCTCGGGGCAGGTCTCCATGGATGAATTTGCATTTGTCAATAAATAAGTGAATATTAAAATGCAAAGAGAGCGTTCTTTCCCCTCTGCTGTTGTTTCTTTGTCTGTTTTGATGTTTATTCTGAATTCTAACAATATGCCCGTGTGAATAGGAACATTTCAAGCACTATCTGCTTGCTGTTATCTCAATAAACAGTGAATGCCACCAATGGAGTCCCTAGCACGTTTTTTGGAAGAGGAATATAGATGGCATATGGCACAGAAGAATAATTTCATAGTAACAAGCAAAAGCTGGTTATTAGTGAGACACTGCTTCGTAGCTAATGGCGTTATGGAAAATGATGGTGGTGAAGGAGAACCTGTTCTGACTGCTGGGAAACAGCCGATTATTCCTTCAACAGAAACAATACGATTCCTAAAACTCCACTGATCCTTTGATAGACTTTGGGGAAAGCTGTCACAGTGCTCAAATGCAAGCTGCAGCACAGCTTTGGGACTGGGCTGTGCTGCAGCTGGTGGGAGAGCTTGCTGGCAGCTCTACTATAAAGTTAGGCCAACCTGAGCAGCAGTACAGAAAACCCTGCAGGGCGGCATGGCCATGCAGCCATTGTCACTGTGCTGCCATCCCCCCACATTCACGAGCAGCAAATGTTTGGGTTTCTGTGCACAGCAGTGATAGCTTGTCAGAAGTAAGAGTCTGAAATATTTTCAGGTTGATTTGGGAGAGGGTAGTTCATTTAGTAAAAAGCAGTATCTAACTGAAGGATTTTTCATAGCCATTGAAAGACCAGCAATGATACGAGTGTTCATGGTTAATTCTTCTCTACAGGCAGCTTTGCCAGTGTATTATATGTCTGGCTTGCAAATAGGTCTCCAGTTCTGCACAGTCCCTGAAGTGAACCCTGCTTATTTTGACAGAAAAAGGAAAAAGATATAAGGAAATAAAGAGAGAGAGAGAAAGAAAGAAAGAAAGAAAGAAAGGAAGAGAGGAAGAGGGGAAAAGGAAGGAGAAGGAAAGACGGAAAGAAAGAAAAAGGAACAAAGGAAGAAAGGAAGGGAAAGAAATTAAAAAGAACAAAAGAAAGAAAAAGAAGGTAAATGTGGACCAACTAAAACAAGCTGAAAAACCCTACTGTTTGTGACCTAGATTTTAGGGAAGGAAAGGACTGGCACTTGACAATATGCTGATCTGTGACTGTGCACGATGGCCAAACTTCTCAAAAGTGACTGATGGTTTTGGGTGCTTCAGTTCCCAGCAACTGAAACGAGTCAGCCTTGGAGACACCTGTAAGCCCAGGGTGCCCCAGGTGGAGCCATACTCCTCTGGACAGCCTCATCCACTCACGGGGTGGGTTGATGTGCCTCTGCGGCAGCTGCAGGGTGGCAGTGTCCCTCCTGGCCCTATGCTCTCCAGGCCGGCCTTGGTCCGGACCCTTGTCCCTCCGAAACAGGCCAGCCCTTGCTGTGGAGGGGGAGCAGGTCTGACCCTCACCCACCCAGCCTGGTGGTTGCCACCCTTAGCAGGAGCTGCGGCAGACCCCTGGCCTCCCCCTGCAGCATTGACAACCCTTCTCAGAAATTAGGGTAGGTTTTTTGTTTTAAAATAAAGGCAGCAGCAGGTTCCTACGGCAGCTGCCCTCACTCTCCCCAGCTCCCTGTCTCACTACCTGCCATGCAAGGGGGCCTGCAGGGCTGGCCTCCCCATAGCCCCCAGCCACTAACCTCTCCTCACACCCTGCTAATGGCAGCACCTCCCCCAGATTACCGAGGGCCATGTGAAATTGTAATTAATAACAACAGGAGCAACAGTGGTGCCAGCATCCCCTGCCCCACGCATGCTGGCCTTGTGCCCACGCGGGCCTGTGGGCCCCAGTGCAGTGGCAGCTGCCCTGCTGCCCACCCCAAAGTGTTTCCCCAAGGCTTTTCTCCCTACATCCCTACATAGATATGGTTCCCACACACACTGAAATATAGCCACCTCTGGAAGAGCTGTCCTGCTCCAGAAATTTCTACACAAAGCTGCTTCCAGAGACACTTCCCTGGGGTATGGAGCCACAGCAGGGTGCCCCTGCACCCAGCCTGGGCCACCTTCCTTGCTTCAAGCCACACTGAGCTGGAAAGCTGAAATGTCACTGATCAGGGCTCAGAGGACAGGGGTGGTGGAGAATTTTGTCCCCCCTCTCCAGAAAGCGTGGCCAACTGGTGAACATGAGCCGACACAGCTCAGCAAAACCCACCCCCTGGCTACCCGCCATCTTCCCCTGATGAATGAACTGCAGCACACTCAGAAAGGGGAGAAGGCCCAGCCGTACCCATATCTCTCAAACCTCAGCAAAATGGGTGGTAAAAGCCTGTGAAGTGAGCTTTTTTTTTCCCCCCATTCTGTTTCTATTTTTTGTTCTTGCTTTTGGGCTTCCTGTGCAGCATGACTTGAGCTGCAACGATGGGGCTGTGGAAGGGCCAGGCAGAGTCCTGAGCCTTACAGGGTGGGATGGAGGGTGGACATCAGGCTGGAGTGTTCAAACAAACACTGTGCTTTTCCTAGAATAATGTCAGGCCACCTTTTCTGCTCAAATTGTAGTAAAAATAAATACAACTAGAATGTGTGGGCACCATTTGGAAAAGGATTAAGGGGACATTTTAACATTGGTCTGACTGAAATGGAAGTGATTTCTGATAGCCAGCTGGAAGCTGGCAGAGGCACTAGGCTGAAGTTGAGAGTTCGTGCAGCTGGAGTTTCATAATATGAAATTGCTAGTCCTTCATTTATTACTTGAGTCAGATCCTAAAATCTTATTTATATGATTAGTCCCTCTGGGCTATACCCTTATTTCTCTTACACCAGAGTGACTCAGAGGAGGGGACATCTGTGAGGCAAAGCCTCCTCATTAAAAGGTCCCTCTAGAATGGAAAAATAAAAGCCAGCTATGGTAATGTCCTCTAGCCTGCAGCTAGGAGGCATGGACCAACACAGAAATAAGCTACACACAAGGCAGCTCTCTTCAGCAGAACTAGCACAGCCCTCCAGAGCCCTCCACTAGCTCCTTCTTCAGATGAGGGTTCAGTTGAAGTGCCTGGTACTAATCATCCAGGTCATTAATTTTTTGGGTCCAATTTACCTCAAAACCTTCTCCCTCCCTCCACACTGAGCAACACAGCAGCCATTACTAGGGAAGAATCCAGCGCAGAGATGGCTGGCTCAATAGGCCGTCTCAACAGCCTGGCTCCGTGCGAACCCACTGCCGGGTGCCCAGCACCTCATGGAGTTCCTGCTAGTTTGCTGCCTGACACTCATTTGGAGTGAGCCAGCCCTGAACTTCCTGGGACAAAACTTGGGTAACACACCAGGTACTGCCATACAGGCTGTGTGGACCAGACCATAACGGGTCTGACCCTGCTGCACAGCCCTCCATTGCTATCCCAGCAGGCCTGGCACCTTACACCTTCCCTCAGGCCACAACCACATCTCCACTCTTCACATCCCTTTGGAGCCAGGCTGCAAAGCAACTGTTCTGGAGGGCTGCAGCACAACTCTCTAATTGATTTATGCACTTCAGACTGCCCCCCACCTCCGCAGCAATGCCAGTTACAATGATGAACAGGCCGGTGTGTCACATTCAGCCATTTTGCTGCAGAGAGAGCCAGCCTGGAGCAGTGTGCACAGAAGATGCTGCACCATGCTTGGCCTGGATGCCAGGGACCGCCGGCAGGGCAGATGCCCTTACCAGTGCCGTATCACTCTCATTATGGATTTGGAGAGGATATACCAGGTGGGATTCTGGCCCCTCCAAGAGCAGAATGTTGGGCAGAGGGTGGGGAGGCACACCTACTCCAAGTGTTAGCCTGGTACAGAGATGTCTGAGGTCACGGAGCTCTGAGCTAGTCCGTCTATATGGTGAAGCACAGGTAGGCAGGATTTATTAACATGGAGGGCAGTGGGAAAGCAATTCCTCCAAGCTTGATTCTGGATCTGGTGGAGTCCAGCATGAGTGCCCCTGTATGTGCCCCCCCTGCGTATCTAATCCTGTGCCTATCTATCTCCCACACAGACAGTTTGGGGCTCCTTGCACCTGGTGGAGTAGACTCTGCAATATTTTGACTCCCAAGCCTGCACCTTTATCAGTATCCTCCTGCAATAGCAGTTGTGGAATGAAAAGGCAGGGGACAAAAGGCAGGAGGAGGAAGATGAAAAGGAAGGAAGTGGCCAAGGTCTTTGGCACACAACATGAACTCAAATGAAGGCAGCCCGCCTTCTGGACTCTGTTCATGCTGTATAAATATCCCCAACAAATCAGAGAGATGGGGAAAAGACTCTGGAGCAAAAGCCTGCAGAATCAAGGCTGCAGGGGCATGTACAGTGCACTTACTCAGGGATGTCAGAGGCTCCAGAATCCAGGTCAGAAATTCCCCAGCAGAAACATTATGCTGGGGGGAATCCACCAATTACTCCTGTTAGCACCTGCAAGCATATTTTTTAACAAAGCAGCATTCTTTCACTCTGTGGAAATGCATAGCACATCCTGCTGGGCTAATTAAATAGCAACCCTCCTCCCTTACAAATAAGGGCGCTGCAGTGGGTGTGCATGAGCTCAGCCCCTGAACACAAAGGGCAACCCTTCCTAGTTTGGATTCCAACAGGGAAATAAAAACTTCCAGCAACAGGGATCTGCTCTGCGCCCAATGCCACAGCTTAGCTCCTCTGCTCTCGCCCAGCTGCATGGCATGCTGCCCCCACCGAGCCTGCATCTGCCTGCCCAGAATTCATGGAGCAGGCGAGCTCCGCTGGCTTCTTGGCTCAGCTTCCCAGGCCCTGCCTAATTGACAGCCAAGGTGCATGTAAAGCCATGTGCCACGGAGCAGTCATGTTTGTCAACCTGGAGGGCTTTGTGCAAGTCCTATAAAACACAGGCAAAGTATATCCAGTGCAGTGCGGTTCGGTGTGCAGCACAGCGATGTCGTCTGCACCTGGACACCTCTGGGACCTGTTACCATTGCTGAGGGTGGGATAAAAAGTTCTTTTTTTTCTTGACTGCATTTTTGAAAACTGAGAAGACTGCTCAGGGATTTCTGAAGCTTGAGTTGATTAACAGTTAATGATGTGTGTCCTGAAGAAAAAGTAAGATTAAATATTGTGCTCGTATTGAGCAGGGCATTTTAAGCTTAGAGATTTACAGCTATTTTGTTGGTATTTCATGAAGTGTTTAGGCTTGCTCAACTCTTGGCTACACAGCCGCTCCTTATTTTGAACACTTATTTTATGCAGATATAATTTAAACAACTAATAATGTATTAAAGTGTATAACTGTATGTGTTGTAACTGCATGTTAACTCTCAGGGAATGCTGTTGGAAAACAGACACCCAGTGGGACAGGAATCACTTCTTTGGCAACCTGTAGATCTGTGCTCAAGATCTGCCGGCTCATCCCAGGGCCATTCCAGTCTCAGCACCAACTGCCTTCCAGCCCAGGAGATGTGCTGTGGCAAAGCTTGTCCTCTTTGCTTGTCACCTCATCCCTCACCATTGCCTCTTGACTGCTTTCAGCTGGAGTTGCCTTATACCCACTTTTGAAGAACTGCAGAGCCCTGCCCTTTCCCACATGTTGTATTTCTGAGTTATGTTGCCCACCTGTGGCCTCCACCTTGCAAGCAAGTCCCAACTCAGCTGCCTGGGTGTCATGTGCCTGCTTCTGTGGGTGCCTGCTTCTGCCATGTTTCCTCCAGGGAATGCCATCCATACATATATCGATTTAAAAGAAAGGTGAAGAAGAAGGAGGTGGCATTTTCCTAATCTCTTAGGAGAGAAACAAGTCTTGCCTTCTCTCCCTTTCCAGGGGTTTGACTCCATAGTAAGATGAAGGTGTGATTATAAAGATGTACAAGAGCAGCAGAGATGCAGTAGAACAGGCTTCAGACCTTGCTGACAAGTCTTGGGAGGGCAATAGGATTGCTGAGCCATTCTGATTGCCATACACCATCCTTTTACTCCTCTTGTTACCCAGGCTAAATAGATTCAATGAGGCATAGATATGCCCAGCCATGCCATGTTCATAACTTCATTTTGTCATGGAGACATACTGCAAGATGAACAGCTAACACATCATGCTTAGCAAATTGTGATAATACAGTGCATAAAATGAGGACACTAATTTTTTTTCCCCTCACTTGGAGAAATTTCCCTCACACAGTACCACTTGGGCAAAAGAGTAACTATTTGCCAGCATAGGAAATGGAGCCAAACAAGCGAAGCTGGACAAAAGCTTCAGGTCCTACGTGACTATTAAGAGTTTCCAGTTAATTGAACACTTGACTGATAAATGCACACAGCCACATTTGATAGGTATCTTGTTAAAAGCAACACTTCTACCCTAGGGAAACCCTAGGGAAATAATTTATAGTGCAAGCCAGTGGTGTACTTTACAATGTATAAAATGTATATCTCAGGCTAAAAAAAAGGCTAAAGCTAGAACTGGCTGAAAGAAATGAAGCAACACATCTCTCAAAAGCTCTGAATCTGCACCTACAAAGTCGTTAGCCTTTAATACATATGAATTGATAAAACTTGTACTTCCAGTTTGCTACACACACAGACACAAAAAGCAGAGTAACTAACGTTGCTCAGTAGATGTTCTGTGTTTTTACTGTTATTGCCGGTATGGGGATCATACAGATTTTGTTACCAAGATAGCTGTGAAAATCTTCTAACTTTCTTTCTCTGGCCCTCACTTTCCAAATGTGAAGCTGAATTTCTGTCTTGCAAGAGGTACTATAGCTCACATTGTAAATTGACTCTGCTCCGCGGCCTGAGTGAGCCCACTCTGTGTGGCTAGGGGGATTAGTAGAAGTCAGCTTAAGTGATTTTTTTTTAGAGGAAGCAGGATGCATTGTATGTATGCGAGCCTTCCAAGGCAGTTTAGCAGAAGCACAGCAGCGCTGCTGACAGGGATAATAGCACTGCTAATAGGTATGGCACATCTTCCAAGTGCATTCAAAATACTTATAGCTACATCTCTTTTTTTTTTTTTTCCCAAGTGACAAACACCAATGAAATGCTATAAAATAATAGTTTATTTTCACTAACATCCCCTTGAAGGAAATGTGACTTAGTCTACACTTATCTGCTAATTTGGGAGAGATAGTTTGCTTTAATGAATTGTGAAACAATAACTTGAATTGTGTTTTAGCATTGGTTTTCTTTAAAAGTTGAAAGGCCATGTTCCTTCTTACTGTAGGACTGTATCTGGTGTATATCCAGATTCACAAATAGCTAAAGAGTAAAAATTCTTTCTTTGGCAGCTGGAACAAAGTGTCTTAAGCAAAATCATGTGTTTGAATCTACATCCAGACATGGGTCTTACTAGAACAGGTCTGGAAATTTCTCCTACAGTCAGACGTACATTGCAAGCCCTGTATTTTAAACAGAGCACGGAGCTTAATTTGGATTGCTTTGTCCATACAGAAAAAATTACAGATATTCACAAACATGACCCTTGGATCATTCAAACAATAAAGTTTGAATCTAGAAGGATAAACTCACATGGCTATTTTGATTTAGCTTTCTACAAGCCCCTGTCTTTAGGCAGACCTTTCTACCTCTAGAGCTGGGGATGGGACAGTTCTTCAAACACCAAACTATTGTATATGTCAGAACTTGAAAAGTATTTTGAAAGCAGAAGAAAGTGGAATCACTTCAAATGCTACCACAAACTTCCTTCCTTTTGGATTAAAAAATGATTCATGATTTACTACTGATTTCCTGTGACCACTGTTTATTGGCTGAGAGTTTTACCCAATATTTTGATGGAATATCAAAATTATGGGTCCTTCTATTTAATGACTCTGTGTTGCACAAATTTTATGGGTCATATGGCAAGATTTTTTTTTTTTGTGATTGGATTAATAAAACATCTTATATAAGGAAAAAAATCAAACACCACTAGTCAATGAGGTGCTTCTGGCACAAACACTTGGAGGACTACTCATTCATTCTTAAAATTCATGCCACTTTCCCACACAAGGGTTGTCACATACTTGGCAGTGATCCAAGCAGCATAAAACATAATCTAGGAATAAAAGCAACTGAATGCAGATCTTCTAGCTCCAAAACATCTACACATCAGATTCCGAAAAAATATATTTTCAGCCATTTCTATTAACAGTGTTTGCCGTAAAACAAAACCTACTTACACAGATGGCTATGTGTTAGTCCTTCTGGGATTTCTTTTATTTATTTATTTATTTTTAAAAAAACTTAAGTCCTGCATTTTATCTTCTTTTGTGGGTTTGAGTTAGATCATCAGTGTTATTTTCATAGAGCTGTTTGTGTTCTAATTAAGCAATAAGGAGCAGAGCCTGTCCTGGGGATTAGGAGTGACTTGGAGTGTTGACGCAAAGCTGAGAGCCATTAGCGACACCTGGCCATTAATTCCCCAGGAGATTCTACTGCCAAACTCATCAGGGCTGTTTCTAACAATCCTTGCTGCTTTTTTTTTAATAGGGAAAAACATATTTTTTTACTTGTGGGAAGTACTGGAGGGCAGGCAAGATTACTACAGTTTACCATTGAGGAGATGACAAGAATAAAGGTAATATGGGTGACTACAATGGTGTCTATAGGAAAATATTTTCTTATTTATCAGCCTCCCCCCCATTCCCACAGCAAGTAGATATTCAAAATACAAATCTGAGAGAAGAGGTGGGAGATATTTCCAGAGCTACCAACTTCCAATAAACCAAATTTCATTAGATGAACAAAGCCAACTTCCAAACGGCACAACACTTGCTGTTTATCAGGTTTTAAAGCACTCCCATTACTGTTGCTTGATAACCATATAGAATAATGACAGGAAAAACTTACTCAGTTTACATATTTATGCTTTACCTGGCAGAGATGGAATGGTGGATATACCCATCTAAGCACTTTTGCATTCCTGCTGGAAATACATTAACCATTCCCATCCGCCCCCCTCCTCCCCATGCTATTACAGCACCTTCATCTGAGACAGCCTTGTATCGCTTCTGGGAGAACACTTTCACTAAATTCCTACAGGATATTAATGGACATTCATGTATAGTATTGCCATATGAATGTTTCAATGACCTAGATAAATGTGCATAATTTCCTTTGTGTGTAATGGGCATGAGTGTTTAATTATGACAAGCTGTGACTTTTGTAGTTTATCTCAGCCCCTCAGGGAGCCCTTGAAAATGAAATTTCCTATTCCCTGGCATGCAACGAGTACAATTTTACAATAACTCTATACTAGGTTATCATAATCCATGTTGCTTCCTCCTTTTTCCTCCACTTGGTGTATACAGAGGAGTACAAACACTGAAACTGGAGTTTGTGTGAGATGGTGGCTTTGTACAGAAAGCAGAAGGTTACAAACAAAAAGAAAGATTTACTGGGAAATGGGCTGCAAGACAGCAATCAGGATGATTTTTTTTACAAGTCACTTAAATTACTGACCACACATTAATTCTGAGGTTAGCTCCGTTGGTTAAACTAATCACTATTAATCATTAAAGCTGTTAATCAAATTGCTGAGAGCACAGGACCGAGTAAATTGGACAGTCAGATAATATCTTGGGCTGACCAAAGATGCAGAAAAGTTTGCGTCCCCCTCAGAAAAAATGAGCAATGAGCTAACCAGTTTGTGTGCTGTCTGAAAATGGTGTCTGTTTGCAACAGCATTAAACCCTACTATGCCTTAGTTTTTGCGTGGTCCTTTTACCCATCTCCTGCCTTTCTGCCAAATGCATGCTTTTGTCGTGCACTTTCACCCTCTCTCTCACATACATACGTGCGGGCAAGGATGGAAAAAGCTTGCAATAGAGAGGTTTCAAGTGGAGGATTGATGGCTGGTGATTGTGAAGCCAAATCACTCACTACACTTGCTTTGCACTACATGATTTCCTGCTGTTGTTTCTAGTTACAGTAGATAATAAAAACTGTTACAAAACCCTCTTAACAAGAAAACAAAACACAGATGGCATGTTGAATGTAAAGCATCTGGGGATGGCAATCGACTCTGGCCTCAAAAGCTATTTTGTTCCATCCTGGTTTTCTTGAGAAAGTGGGAAAGGGACAGCAGGAAATGCTGCACGAGTTGCTGGAGCGAATTTTGCCAGCTACCAAGAAACTAACCCTGTGCTGGGAAGTAACTGGGTCTGTGGAGGGATCGTGGCTTTCAGGAATGCTTAGGGCTAATGCGTAGTATTATTATCCTCTTATCTCTTGAGGCCTTGGCTGGGAGAGCCATCTCTGAGATGTTCATTCCTCAGATTGATAGCCAACTATGTGAGGACCTGCATGGATAATTCCAAAAGAAAGAAAATGTGGTTATTATTTGTGCTATAAATTCTGAAAATGGAGTAATAGTCAAGGTTTGAAGAGCAGACGATGCCTTACAGAAAACTTTTAGAAACATCCCATTGAGAAATATTTATGTCTTTCTCCTCCTTTGTTCTCCTAAAGTCTTTCTCCTCCTTTGTTCTTCGGTAACGCAGATAGCGAACCAAATCTGGAAATCAATTACACAGCGTATGTTTGGCATAACTGCACTGACCCCTTTTGTGTTCATTAGCCTGTCTTTACAGGCCAGCACCACAGAGATCAGCTGGGTTCAGTTTCAATGCAAAGGTCCCCGCAATGAATGCATTCATCTATTCCCGGGGGCCAGCCTTGGAGAGTGCTACCTGCTGGGGGAATATTACCCATTTGTTTGTAAGAACATGAAAACAGATAATGACAGATAACAAAACGGCGATGCCATCGTCCTTGTTGGCAAGTGAAAAGCAATGGAGTGTATCTCGGGGAAGATTTATGACAAGATGCTTTGGTCTTATTCCCTGGTGTAAGCTGATGCAGGCTGCATGGGCTGCTGCAATTTACACTGACTGCTGAGGCCTCCTTTTCCAGCAGACATGAATCCCACTGAGCAGGAAAGTGGCTTCCACATTTGCTGTGTTGGGTGTCTTCAGGCCTTCAGGGTCTGGATGGAAATGATTGACTGACGATAGGTGTCAGTGTCTGCATTTGGCCACATATTTAGGAGTCTCTTTCTGGCTCTTTTCCTCTGTGGGGGCTGCCAGTATGGCCTCAGGTGGTCCAGAATCTGCTAAGCAAAAGCAATAGGATGCAGAGTAGACTGAAATCCGGGGGACAAACAAGTGGCTCAACATTGCATATTCCTTTGCTCCTGCTGACAGAGGCTATTCCTCTCTCACCAGACACATCCTGAATGCGCTGCCACATCTACAAGTGGTTTGCCATGGGACAGGGGACACTTGATAACAAACAGACTGAATGCAAGTCACCAGGGTGGGTTTGAAGCTGGCATGGATTTTGCTTGACTAGTTTGGGCATGGAAAATTCACAGCAGGTATATGGCGATGCACTGGGCATAGCAGAAGAGTGAGTGGGTCTCATATTTTGCTGAGGACAGCTGATGCTTGACTGGCTTTGTGCGTCTGGAACAGCAGCAGCCTGGAGTTCACAGTTATTTTGAAGATAGGGGTGTTAGCTTAATCAGCTGCCTTACTGTGGTGTTACTCACTACTTACCAGTGACTCCAAAAGATCAGAGTTCAGCACAGGTGCTCTGGCCATAGGGCATGTTTTAGGCCCTGTTGTTTGAGCATCATGTGTAGTTTTTGAGAAGCAGAAGGGATCTGAGTATGGAAGATGCTTGCCACTGTTCTGTTGTACTTGTCCGAAGGTACCACTTCCCAAAATTTTCAATCATAATGGCATTTCTGACAGTCACAGTAGCCTCCCATTCACTAGGAGGCCAAGCAAGGGTGTCATCTGCCAGAGAGAACCTCTGAGGGTCTGTGTGGAAGGTTGTTACAGCAGAGGCTGAGTAGTGCAATGAAATCCAGCAAGAGCCTGTGATTCCTCTTAACCATGTCCTGTGCAACCCTATTTCACTGAAGCAGCTAACCCAGAGAGCCAAGTGGATAGCGGTTGAGAAAATTTGCTCCAGTCAGTTTGTAGCAGGGCTCGAACCCACTGGCAGCTCTTTGAACCCTACAGAAACTGGTAGTCAGCAGGGAAACGGCCTCAGGACGTTCAGTGAGGGCTGTGACACCTGCGTATAAGGTGGTTTGTTAGTACTTCCCAGCTGTCCTGCTGAGATAGGGGTCTGCTGAGAGGTGATGCTTGCCCCTGTATGGGTTGTTTGAGGGTGTTGTGTTTTACTGCTGACCAGTCCCTGGTGTTAAGCTGTGGGAGCAGGTGTCTGAGAGTCCTACAGCCATGCTGCAGAGGGGCATCGATACAATCTAGGGGCAGCATGTAGCAGCATGAACAAGGTTCTGTCCATTTGTCCACTGTGGACTGTGCGTTTCCCCATGGAATGGCATGTGCCCCTCAGGGAGCACTACAAGAGCACTGATCCCCTGCACGTGGAAGGGTGCTTGCAGACTCCCAGGAACACCAAGTTATAGACAAGTCGCTCAGGCCAGGCCCTCTCTGATGCCTCAGCTCTCCCCGGGGCTGCGTGTTGTCAGAAAAGCCTTTTCATGTTTCTTGGCAGACAAAACATTTGTGAGCTTGGAGTCACAGAAGGAAGCCCAGGTGAGCAACGTGAGCACACAGGGGCTTTAATGGCATATCCGGCCAAGCAGAAAGGTCAGGGAAGGCCTCGTCTGCTCTAGAGATTGGGTTTGGAGGCAGAAGGGCGATCACAGCTCGGTTGGTGATGAGCTAGGAAAGAGGAGAGGGAGATTTTGGTCTTTCTTCAGCAGGGCAAATCTGGGTAAGAAATGGTCAGCGGGGAGTCCAGAGCCTGTCCATGCAGTTGTCGGGTGCGTGCCCACATGGGACTTTCTTACAAGTGGTGGAGGGCCCAGCACCGCTGCAATGCACAGAGCAGTCTTCCCTGGGACACGCGGCAAGTCCGCTCCTCTTGGGTCTTTGGTATGAAGTTTCTCAGTGTGCTTTCACATCATCTGTGTGAGGTTGCACAGGCAGTGAGGTCTGTCGTGTCAGAGCTGCTGCATACTGGTAGAAGGGCTTTACAACACTGGGGGTCCAATGACCCCTCTCACACTCTGCAACACCGGTGCAGCAGGGCTTCCGCACCAGAGGACAAGGCCAAAAAGTCTTTGTGGAGGTTAGCAATGAAGATGGGAGGTGCACTTGGCTTCAGGCAGGAGTGCAGATGCTTGCAGACGTGTCACCTCACTCATGTGGAGGACAAGGGTTTGAACCTGAGTCTCTGATATGCTGTTGCCTCATCCTTACCTTCAGATTCCTTTCATTTACCTCTTCTGTCTGTCATTCTGGATCTTTTCTTGCTGCCACTGCTGCCTCGATTCTGAAAAACGTTTCAGACAGCTTCATTGAAGCCATATAGTCTGATTGAAAAGGTGGAGAATGTTGGAGAATTCAGAAGCATTATGAGGGAGCATGGACGTGTGGCATTTATTCTCCATGAGGCCAGCCAGTGGCTTAAAGCCTCACCTGTCCCTCAGGAGGCAGGTACTACTTTCTCCTCCTCCTCGGCTGCTTCTCCAGGCTGCCAAGCACCTGGCCTGTTCCTGGGAATTACCCAGTGCCATTAGACGCATTGCTGGCTCTGATCTCTGATATACTGATCTCATGCGTCTAGATCATAAAATTATAGTACTTACACGAAAAATACAAAGGTTGGCATGATGGCAAAGCATTACATTTAGGACTGCAGACGAGACACGCACATGCACGTATATATATGTAAACAAAACCAGACCTAGTGTTTTGTGGCATGCATTTTCAGCAGTCTGCCCACAAAATCAGAGACAGCAGATGGTTGGTCTCTCAGTGGGATAAAAATTAGGATTATTTGGGTACCTTAGCTGTTCCTTGATGCATATTCAGTTCAGTTTAATGTTAATTTTGATAGCTTTTTAAACCTGGGGTATTTTATGTTCTTTGATGTGAATGAAGGGTTCATTCTTGACTTTGCTTTTAAAAGCTTTGTGTGTGTGTGTGTGTTTGATGAGGATAGCAGCATAGGTTAAGGAAGAAAATGATAGCATGTGAACATGCATTACCCTTCCAGCAGGGAAATTACTTACCCTGAGGGTCATGTCGGCCTTAGGCATTTAGAGAGTGAGATACCTGGAAATTTTGCATTGAAGGGCTACAGTGACCAGGAGGAATAAGTGGTAGGGACTGGATGCCTAGACGTGGGCCAGGAAGCAGGCAGTTGAGGACTAGCACTAGGCAGCCCTGTCTGCTGCAGAGGGGGATGAAGCATGTGCAGGGACACCCCTCCTGCCCCATCTTCAGAAGGCTGTGATTACCTCTGTAAGGACTTATCAGTCCAAACACTCTGAATATTTTGCTGGGGACTACATTTTACTTAATTCAGTGGAAAATAAAAATTACATGGACATGGAGGGTTTATAACAATGCAGAGATGGGGACGACGACATGTGCTTCTGAAAAAATAAAAGCCAGCAGTCCTGTTCCTACATCCAGTACTCAGGGTGTAAAATATTGGCATGCATTGCAATGGCTGAAGCTAGAGATGTCAGTGTGATTTTGAAGGTCTGTTTGATTCCCTTATAAAGTATTTAAGCCAATTCTGGCTTGAAGCTAATTCCTTTTCCTTTAATTGCTGCCCAGATAATAGGAAGCCAAAAAAACCAAGCAAAGAACAGCACAGCAGTTTCTGTGGTAGAGGTGCACCATATTTTCCCCCAGAGATGACTGGACCAGGGGTCTGATGTGCTTCACTGACATGGGAATAGTGGCATTTGTATAGCAAAGCTGTAGGACTTATTTGGCAGCAAAGCTGAAGGACCTATTTGGCAGCAAAACTGTGCACTTCACAGGATCATGGGATAGCTGAGGTTCAACAGCACCTCTGGATCTCGTTGAGCCCAACCCTCTTGTTCAAATGGCTTTTTAGGTTCCAAGTGTGTGTTTCTCGCTTTGCAGGGCTTTAAGCTCTAGCAATACATGAGCTAAGAGGAAGAAAAGAAAGACATCCCTCTCCAATTTGCAAAACATATTGAATTTTCTCTCCTTCTACCAGAAGGATGAGAAGTAGACAGAGCCTATTTTGTAATCTGAAAAACTTATTATGTCCCAAAGATTCCTCTGAGGGTGAAATTCTAGCTGTTCCTTAAAATATTGTAAACCATACATATTCCTAGTGAACTGTATGCAGCGAATTGTATTCAGTGAATGAAAGAGCAGAGCAGCACTGCACTCAAGACAGGGGGCAGAACTGTCTCTCTGCTCCAGAGCCTTTTGTACAAACGCTGCCTCTTTTTTTGCAGTTCTTTCCTGGATAATAATGTCCTACGTAACTTGCTCCTTAAGGTCCTGCTACAGCTATTCTCAAGTAATAACTGTGCATTGTACATTGTCTGTCTGGGAGCTGGCTTTAGGGAAAGACCACCCTGACCATTGGTGGTGTGGCTCAGCGAGGAGGCTGCATTAACATTGCTGGGGGGCTCAGAGCGCTTGACTGCCTGACTGCTGTGGTCTTCAACTAAACCTGCTGGCACTGCATTAAGAGGGCTCTGGATTTTTTTACATTTGATCTACCTTATCTGTTTAAAGGCAAAATACACCTTTCATGACATCCTCTTGTGCTCAGACTGTTGTGAACCATTTTCCACTGTGTGCATCCAGATGGCTTTCACAGGTGAGATTTCTCCCACTGATTGTTTTTCAATACAAAGATGTCACTGTTTACTTCAGGCACTAGCAGTGCTTAACCAGGATATTATTTTCTGCTGAAAGTTTTACTTTCCTAATCATGGCTGAGTGACTTTCACAGACACGTCCTCAGCCACTGAATCACGGCTCGGCAGCTTGGCAATTGCCTCTGTCCCTCTGAAATACGCAGCCTGGTGTGGCTGCTCGTGGAGATTTCATGGTCCTCTTGGATGCCCACAGACCCCAGTCCTTCCCCCATCTGAAGCACTGTGGCAGGTGAGGGATGACCTCTCTTGGCATGCAGCTTGAGCTCCTCGCTGCACATTCTCAGTATCACAGGACCCACTGATGGCTATGTGGTTGTGCCTCCGCATCAAAACCTGTGGGGTTTGGTGATGTGCTGCTGGCGGTGTGGGAAGCTTGGCAGCTCTGCCTCCCTGTAAGAAGGCTCATCAGCTGAAACCCAGTGGGAAGTGTGTCTGAGGACAGGGCATTTGTTCTAGTTGTGTCCTCCTGTTCCATTAAGTACTTACAGAAATATATGATGCATTCAGTTTTTTTCATATTAGAGTCCATAATTGTATTAATAAAAGGTATTTACCCTTCATTATTTTCATTCTCCAGAGGATTACTGACGACAAGATATAATTAATCCAGATGCTTATACAAATCCGGGGAGGTTGTGTGCAACAACTACTGTCTTTACTAAAAGTAATTGCACACATTCACCACAGTCCAACCTCTGTGGCTTTTTAAGGGTAGCCTGTCTAATTCATGAAAGGGAAGAATTGGTTATTATCTGTATTATCTGTAGCACTCCAGCTTAATTAAGAGTGTTAAGGAAAGATAAAAGGTAGGAGAGAAATGCAGGAAGATGAAATGATTTGCCCAAGGTCACAGAATGGAGATTAGCACCTGGGTCTTTACCATCCCAGTCTAGTACCCAGCCCATTGCATAAGACAGTGTCCCAAATCACCCTTCCTGAAGATCAAATACTTTGAATGCCCATGTAAACCTCTCGAGGAGAAAACCAAAAATGTCTCGGCATAGTCTGATAAAATTATAGCAATGTGCAAGACATCACTGGAATTCATTAGAAAGAGCATCTATGGAGAAGCAATGTTAAAAAGGAAACATACATGCTTTAAAGCAGTGAAGGGAATGAAAACTTCCACCTTGCTTCAATTTGGAGCTCATATTTTTGTAAAACTAATCAATTAGATCATGCTCCTAATTTAGAGTACTGATGCTTTCAGCTACATTTCTGAGCTAGGAACAGGCTTTCTAGGATTCACAGCTTCTGAAATAAAAATAATTGGTTTCTGAGGAATGTAAAGTGCTAAGGAAGTAACCACTTACCAACCTATTCATCAGGGAGCAGTTTAAGGAGCAGCTTTACATCTCAGGGCATCTGCAAGATAAAAAAAGATACAGTTCATTAGCAGACAACAATGTCAACACTCAGGTTACAGCTGAAAGGAAAAAGCTAATTTCTTGGGTGTTTCAGTAAGGACGGCAGCATGACCATCATCCCTTCTGAGCAGCTCTGGTTCAAACAAGCCCCTTGACTGTGTCCTCTGCCCAAGCCACCCCCCAGTCCTCCGGGAGGCCCTTGCCCACTGAAGCAGCCACTGCCTCTGCCCATTCTGCCCCATCCCTACCGCCCTGCGGGATGCCAAGGGGCTGTTGGAAAGATAAGACCCCGGGTTGTGGCCAGCTCCCGTGTCCCTCTGAAACAACATCGGGAAGGGAGCAACTGAGGGATGGAGCGCTGGTCCTGATGGCAATCTCAACATGGGCAGTAACCTCTAAAATCTATAAAAAACTAAGCCTCTATCCCCCAAATTGAAAAGGCAACAGCTAACATAGTGTTTGCATTGAAAGATCAGTGCCATTCCAACATAGGTGTTTCTGTTAGAAAATGTTGCTTTCAAAAGTTCTAGAGGTAAAATATGCCACTTACGAGATGGAATTTCTGTCCAAACCATGGAGGGGCTCCAGAATAGCCAAAAGCTCTGCTCAGGGCGATGGCCTGCAAGACTGAGGTTGTTTCTAGCTGGTACGATGGAGCGAGCTACAGACTGTGCCAAAGCCAGCCTAAAGGGGCTAATCCAGAGTACCTGTAGAGACAGTAGGTGTTATTTGGTTTGAAATTGTCACATAGAACTATGTGAACTGGACATTTAAGCTCCCATTTTTAATCAGTGGCGGTCCAGGGCTTGGTACAGTTTCCTAACCATGGGTGGCTAAAGCCGTTTGCGATATCATAGCTTGTCTGAGACATCCACGTGAGACTGGCAGTAGTGGCAACACATCTGCGGGTGACCTGTGCTCTTCTGGACCAGCTGGGGTCCCGCTGTCCCTGTGGCATCTCAGCGGATAATAAACACTAATGTTTAGATAAGAGTGGAGCCTTTTGCTGCCTTTTAGACACTTTGATGAGGAAGTTGGAAGTTAGATCATCTCGCTCTGAAATGCCACTGTGGGCACACCTTCCTCTCAAACACAAGCCTGTTTGATGTGCCTATCTTGGCAAGCCCCAGCACCTAGCAGGGCCAGCAGTTTGGGTGCAGCCTTCTATTGACACAGCTGTAAAACCTGCGCATTCTGGCAGTGAGGTAGATCCTGTTGGGCTGGGGCTCTCTGCCCTGCTTTTCACAGCACAGCATAGATGAATCCTTTGTTTCAAGCCTCTTGTTTCAATCAAGTGAGGCCCTCCCTGAACTTTGGGCTCCCTCTCTCTGGCACTACCCACACTCTCACATCTTCGTTTCTGCAGGCTCTCCGGAGAGGGAAGTCAGCTCTAGCACTCAGGAGGTACGATCCTAAATCCTCACCGGCCGCTTCTGCACTGAACAACTGTCCAGTGGCTCCAGCCCAAGGTGTTGTGTGCCATCTCAGTGGGACGGGTCAGTCTGTCTCGAGCCTCTGGAGTCAGTGGAAAGGATCCATTAAAATTTATCAGGCTATGGAATTCCATCAGGTTTTCAGCTGGAAATGTGAAAGAAAGCACAAAGGATAGGATTCACATCAGCTGATTTTAGTGGGTGTCTAGTGGAAGTGACTGTCAAGGCACTTTATATCATAGGGGAAGGTAAGTGCCTCTAGGGGTTAAATGATAATGTTTCTCTCTCCCTTACATTATTTTTTATGCTTAAATGGCTATCTGTTTCAGGGGAGGGGAAGCAGGCAGGTGTTGGGAAAGTTCATCTCATATCTAATGGGCTGGGTAGGCTAATTCCCTGCCCTGCTATAGCAGCAAGCCTGTGGCTTTTCTATCTGATGCCTCACCACCACAGTGCAAGAGAAGGCTGCCCTTGAGCCTGCTGAATCCAAACTGCTCGGCAGCACTGAACAGCCCACACTTCGCGATCCTTATTTTGTATGATCAAGATTCAATTCTCACTTGACAGGAGACAGATTTGAGTCCTACAAGACTGCCATACAAAGCTGTGCTTCAGAACTTGCCTCTGTTTTTGAGTACTTGGTGAATGTCTTCTTCCTAAGAGAGTGGATTTTTAAATCCAAAACAAAGAAAGATTAATTTGAAAATTAATGTGTCAAGCTGAACGCTCCAGGGATTATGCTGACCTTGAGAAGGTGATAAAGGAATTACACTTTTCCTTAGACACTTGCACTAAACTAAAGACTCATTTTGCCACTTCTGTGCTTTCCAAAAGGTGTAAACCCACTTCCTGATGTCCACTGTAGCTCCCATCTCAGATCCACATACACCCAGCTTTTGATGCTCTCATAAGGTCCAAGGTTTCTAACTCAGGAGAAACTGGCCTAGATAACCCAGCAGGCTCTCCTCTCTTCAGCAAAAAATCCGCCTGACTCAAAACATTGTAAACCATTAGAAATGACAGTAGGTACACAATGCACACATATTGATCTTGCCTAGGACTTTGCTTTTCCCCAGATGTGCTTGTGTGAGTCTTTCCACACTCCTCCGTTGTATTCCCATGTTTCTGGATTAAGATTTTTTCATATTTTTCTATTTCCAGCATTAATTTCTTCAAGGCATTTGAAGTGGGTCTGACAAGACTGTCAAATGAGCGTTTGTTCTGCAGAGTCCTGTAGTATTATAAAGTACCTCAGGCATCTAGATACTGACCAGTGGGCACCTAATAGCATCCCTCAGCTACAAACCAGGTACCGGACTCTTTCTGCAAGGGGAATGGCGAGCAAAAGATCCTAAAGTGGGTAGCCAGACATGCACTGAACACAAAGAAAAAAACCCAAGTTTCTTCCAGCCAGCACACAGGGAAGATGGCTGAGCTCAACAGTCCTGACCTTGCTGTTAGCATGGAGTTAGGTATGTGTGCTGGACCTGCCTTTGAAGGAAAATAGCAGTCTCCCCTCCAAAATGGCCGAGAGTCTCAATGTGGAAGCATCTAGCTCGGGTGTAGGAAAACAGCATTAAGAAACCCAGTCTTGCTGATCAAGAACAAGGACTTGATAAACACAGCTCTTCATCATACTTCATGAGTGCCCTCAAAGCCAACACACAGAAAGTTTTCCTCTGGAGCACTTCATGATGCTAGAATAGAGGAAAACTAGGGGATGAATGGCAAGCCATCATACCTCTCTTCAAAATTAAACATGTGAAACCCACCTGGTGGCTTTCTTTGGCAGGGTGACTGGCAAAGCAGATGCACAATAGCTGTAGTAGGTGTGGATTTTACAGTTTTTCCTGTATTTCTGCATGCTACACTCATAAGAAGACTAGGGAGACATGCGCTAAATGGTGCCCGTGAAAAGGGGATACATATCTGGCTGGCAAACTTACTTTAAATCAATAGACAGCACTGAACCAAGACAATGAAAAATATCACACCTGCAGGAGAAACCTGCACGTTCTATATCAAATGAAAACAATTTAAATTATTGATAAGTGACCTATGCATTAGCGAGTGATGCTGTTGTGAGAAAAAACCCAACACAACTCTTTAGCTGTGACAATACTTGTCGTGTGTCCTGTTAATACATGACAGAGGGGGGCCGTGATGACTTTCTACCTGACTGCCACAAGGCCTTGGCAGGTTACTGTTTCCAGGCCTGGGAGCTTCAGGTAAAGAAAGAGAGTAATATGTTCCAGAGAACACAAAGGACAAAAAAGAAAGTCGTGAGACATCTGGGAAATTCAGCAAGGGTGGGTGGGTG
>JANZLQ010000061.1:19918559-19954078 GCA_026212715.1 Elanus axillaris | reverse complement strand
GGTGGGTGGGTGGAAGGAAGGGAGCTGAGGGAGGGATGGAGGGCTGTGGGGAGGGACTGAGCCGCTTGTTTCCTGAAAGGGAATACTGAAAGGAAGACAGGGATCTCAAGAGTGTCTTAAAATGTGTATAAACTTGCTACAAGTAGGATGTTGCTCATTTCTTCATCATGATCAAAGGCAAGACAAGAAATTATCAGCTTAAATTGCAACATGAGAGATTTAGGTTAAATGTAATGATTGTTAAGAATTGGCATGGGCTACTGAGACTGACTGTGGAGTGTTTTAGGGCTACACAAGACACACATCTCTCGGTAATGGATGTTCACTCCTGCCTGAGGACAGGAGGATGGATTAAAATTAGCTGACCTCTTGAGGTTTAGGCTAAGCCTACATTTGTATGATTCTACAAAATCAAAACCAGGCAGTTTGCAAAAGAGATGTCATCTCACACCAGTATCTCTGAGGAATCCTGCTATTCCACTGTTGATATTAGCTGGTAATATTTTAGGCCAATTAGTTGCATCTGCAATTATTTACACAAGTTAAGCAGACATACAAAGCGGCACGTGTCAGGGATTTTTTCAGTGCAGTCTTTGTTTTAAGCCAATCAATTAATTTGGCATCTAATCTCTGTTCCAATTCTTCCCTGGGATTAGTTTAAATATTTGAACATGTTAATAAAGAATTTGAAATAAAAGCTAGAACGCACATTTTGTTATAAATCTCTTTGTTTTGTAGAAACATACTTTGACATTTTGTCAGTTATTAAGCAGCTTTTCCCAGGTACTTTATCTACTGCAGTATTAAAGGTGAGATCTTGCTGAAATAAGAAAAATTTAGACAGAAGTATGCAAACCCACTTCTGCATTTCAGGATAAAGCTCCTGCCTCAGAATGGAACTCAGAATTTTATTTTAGGAAGATGTGTTGGTTTCTTCTTGAACAGTAAAACTTGTTTCTTTTGTAGCCCTGCTGGTGTGCAGGGGACTTTTTCCAGAAGGGCTTACAGAAATGCTTACAGAGGATATTACTTTTTAACAGTTTATTTTTGTTTAGTCTTCGAAGGAGTGGGTTTCTCAGGTTCAAGAACTCTGCAGCTCAGATAATGAAAAGTAATTAAATCATAACCCGTGATTTGATAACCATAATCTGATAATCTCTAGGAAATGCAAAAATGCATTCAATATGTGTTCTCACATGGCTGTTCCTGGAGCACTAGAGATCCAGGTGCAGCATTCTTCCTAAAAAAAAAAAAAATCCACAATCCCTACAAGGTGTAATGACATCTTATTGAGATTAAATTCACTGGAAAAATTTATTATGATAGAATGATTGAATACTTCCTACTGAAACTGAAGGCACCACTTGCAAACCCAGCAATATTTTCAGTAATTGCTGTTCCGTCGTGTCTCATTGGTGCCTCTATCCTGTAGGCACCAAGTGTGTAAGTGCCAGATCATCGTGACTACCTACCTGGAGCTCAAGCCATCAAACACACGTGAGCATTTGGAGTTCGGCTATTCTTTGCCCACCCTTTCCTGCGGGTAGAGCCTTTCATTTACAGTCCTCTGAGGTCCTTCTGTTTCTAGCTTTGACAGCGCTGAGGGGCAGGAGGCAGTTTGAGCCGAAGGCAAAGTGAAGTGTGGGTGTGCACACCTTGGTGTCTGCATGAGCATGAGCTTTCTGCACTCTCACTGCCGATGGGAGGCATCCAGGGTGGGAGGGAGTTTGGTGAACGTGGCTGTCCCGTGCCTCCTGAGATGTCTGAGGTCCAGCTGGCCACTCCAGAAAGGCACCCTTAGCATGTCTCGTATGTGGGAGTCCCAAATGGCACAAGGTATGCAAGTTTAGATGCTAGTGTATAATCTGGAGAGGAATTTAGCTGAGCTGCTCATTGGTGTCTACTTTGGGGCGAAGCACATTACTCCCCACCCTCCATTGTCTGGGTCTCCACAATGAAAATGGAAATTTAGGCACCCACCTCTGATGCCAAGACCTACCGTCAGAGACCTTAACCTGGACCTGAACCCCAGCTGTGCCTCCAAATTTTCCCTCTTCCTGTGTGAGAGCTCACAGATAATTGCTATTGCTTCTGAGATTACCCCAGCAACTCCCTTCTGTACCTCGAGCAGCATTCGTCAGACCATGCTGCTCTGCTGACTGGAGGATATCTAAGTGATCTAAATGTTCTTCAGCACTGTTTTTTTTTCAATAAAGGCAGAAATTGCTTCACTGATTGTCTGCCAAAGAAGCAGGAGCTTGGTTATGACTGGCACACAAATAACAAAAGGAAGCCTTTTGAAATGAAAATTAAAGCCAAGACAGTTACATATCCACAGCTTTTTTTTTTTTTTTTTCCAAATTAATTCTAGCTAAGTTTCCAGGATGTCTTTCCATACTCCTCCAGCCATTTGTTTTTGCTTCCTAAAAAGCTCTATGTTGTTTCTCTTCATTATTTAGCAGTTGCTGTTTTCCAGAACAGAATGGCTGTGCTTCAGGTTTTGGCAGGAACAGCCCCTTTTTCTACACTTTGTGCTGTTTGTGAAATGCTTTGGGAAACTTTCCACTGAAAAGCATTGTGAAAATGCAAGCTTATTATTATTGTGGTGGGGAATAACAGGTTTGGCTGTCGACTCACTCTGTGAGCAGGTGCCAAAATCCTGCCAGAAAATACTGACGGATTTTGCTGATTCACTGCAGCAGATGGGATGTGGTAGTCGGGCTGTGCGTACTGGGGGGGTTGTAGGGGGGCTGCCTCGGCTCTGCTCGGGGGTCTTGGCCTGGAAGCGGCAAAGCAAGCAAGTCTAAGATTTATACTACAGTAGTGCATAAAACACAGGTTTTAAAAGCCCAGCGCCCATGAAAGTGGATGGGTTTTGGCCTTCCTCTGCACCTTGGAGCTCAGTTTCAAAGCAAGCTGAGAGAGCCATCTGCTTGCTGACTGCTACGGAGCGAGCAGTGCTTGTCTCTCCACCTCCCTGTAATTGTTTGTAGCGTGCTGAGCTTATCCCACCTCTCTGCAGCAGTGCAGAGACTGGGGCCAAAGTTTAAGAGATTTGCAGGTGCTGTGCTTTGCAAGGCCTGAGCAGCTTGCTGCCTGGCACCCTTGGCACGGGGCGGTGGCAGCGGGCGGCTTGTCTGGAGGGAGCAAAGGATGCTGCTTGGGGAGTGTCCTGGTTTTGGCTGGGACAGAGTTAATTGTCTTCCTAGTAGCTGGTACAGTGCTGTGTTTTGGGTTCGGTATGAGAAGAACGTTGATAACGCAGTGTTGTTTTCAGTTGTTGCAAAGTAATGTTTAGTCTAAGTCAAGGACTTTCCAGCTTCTGATGCCCAGCCAGCGAGCAGGCTGGGGGGGCGCAAGGAGCTGGGAGGGGACACAGCCGGGACAGCCGACCCAGACTGGCCACAGGGGTATCCCAGACCGTGGGACCTCATGGCCAGTATGGAAACTGGGGGGGGAAATCACTGCTCAGGCATTAACTGGGCTTCGGTCAGCGAGTGGTGAGCAGTTGCATTGTGCATCACTTGTATATTCCAATTCTTTTATTATCATTATTGTCATTGTATTAGTGTTATTATTATCATTATTAGTTTCTGCCTTTCTGTCCTATTGAACTGTTCTTATCTCAACCCACGAGTTTTACTTCCCTCCCCCCAATTCTCTCCCTCATCCCACTGCGGGGGGTTGGGGAGTGAGTGAGCAGCTGCCTGGTGCGTAGTTGCTGGCCGGGGTTAAAACATGACAGGAGGCAGGCTGCGATGTCTAGGATCATGAATGTGGTAGGGCATTAAGGGCTAATGTGACATCTGCAAGGCAAATGTGAGGAAGCAAGGGTGGCTTCAGTGCATAGTGAGTGGCACATCCAAACTGAGCTGTTGGCAGTACCAGGCTTTGCCATCTCTGTAAAGGCAGGATCCCTGCAAAGTGCTGGGGGAGCTGGGTGTTTGCTGATCCACCTTCCTGGTCACCCTTCCACCCGGTTCTGTTGTATTGCATCTGATGTGGTCAGCAAGCTCTGGAGGTGTAAGCCGTGGGCTAAAGCAGCAGTGAACTGTTCTACCCTGCTCTGTTAGACAGCCCATGCTGGTGGTTCCCAGGGACTGGTTGTGAGGAAGGGAGTGCCTTGTAAGTGCACTCAGGGATGTCATATTCCTTATTCCTGGATACGTGGAGAAAACAAAGTTTGAAATAGGAACCCAGCTTCCATGGTATCCTGGGCCACAAGTAGCACTGCAGGCTCTGCTGGGGTGTTGTGCAGGGCTGTTCAGCCCTACAGCTCTTTCTTTCCTGCCCAGGTGGTCCTGACTACTTCTGCCTCTCCTTTTTTCCTTGCTTTCCTAAGAGTTCCTGATCCCGCCTCATCTCCCGTGAACAGACCTCCAGCCCCAGCTGCGGAAGGCGTAGCCCTGGTGTGACTCTCAGGGCAGCTGCTGTGCTCCCGTGGTGCTATGCAGCTCTCCATCTTTGGCTGGGCCCCTGGGAGGCTTTGGGCTGGGAAAATGCCCTGGAAAGTGGCAGGTGCCTCTGCTGTGGATGCATAGATCAGATCTGACAGCAACAGCACCTGGAACCCCGTGGAAATGCCTCCAGAGGGCACCTAGGAGGCTCAGGTGGCAATTAAACAGCAGCTCTGGGAATGTCACCGCGTGCCCAGCGTGCTGTGAAACGCCGCGAGCACCTTTCCTAAGGTGCGGGGAAGGAAGAGACGCTGTGACGTTTCCTCCTCCCGCGCTGTTGGACTGCTAGTGGAGCTGGTGGTTTGACCCAGGTCACGTCGCTCCTTCTGTTGCCCTCCCAGCCAGAGGTCCAGGGGAGCTGGACAGCCTGGGTACCCCCCCACCCCTGGAATTGCCCCGGGAGGGCCGTGCTCTGCCCCTGGCATCAGCGGCAGCCAGCCCTCGCTTGCCAGTGCCCTTCTTTGCACAGGGAGTGAGCGGTAAGGGCTGCTGCACCGCAGAATGGATAAGCCTCGGGGGGAGTTGGAGCCCAAAACAGGGCTGCAAGTCTTCTTGGAGACTTGCTGCTTGACAGGTCAGCAGATAGCCAGGGAAGCAGGAGGCAGAGGGTGGTGTGCCGCACGGATGAGTGGCACGCTGCCACTGGGAATCGCGTCCTAACTTAGTAGTCAGCATTGTTGAAAGTATTTTGAAAATTAATATAAAAGGGTGGGGGGGAGATGATGCAGAAAGCAGTTTAAAGGATCTCCCTTAGTGTGATATTTCTGGACTTAAGGCACTCTTTCTGAGGGAGGCTGTTATGATATTAAAAAACCTCTTTGATTTTAGCAGTAAGATTGTTACCTCCATCTCTCAATTCATTCTGAAGACAGAACCTGCATTACCAACATTAATGTAACCAGACAGAAATAAAGCCAGCAAAGGTAATAAGCCTTCATTGGCAAGTAGGAGAAAATCCTACAAAAATGGTTTTTCCTTACATTAGTCAGGTTTGCTATTTTTCAAAGGAAAATTGTAATGCAGAAACATCCTGTAATCCCCCCAAGTGTCTTGTACATCCCAACTGTGCCCTAGCTATTCAAGTGTCCTTTGCCTGGCAGTTCATTCTCCCCTGACTGTCCCTTCACACAAATGCAGGAGGCAGCAACATTTCCACATCCTTGACTACTCCACTTTTAGAAGCCATTTCCTTGTTTTTCTTCATGAGGAAGCACTTTTCTTGCTCTGC
Source organism: Elanus axillaris (assembly GCA_026212715.1). Lineage (NCBI taxonomy): Eukaryota > Metazoa > Chordata > Aves > Accipitriformes > Accipitridae > Elanus > Elanus axillaris. Next base: position 19,948,393 of record JANZLQ010000061.1, on the reverse strand, counting down.
ACTTCCATTAAGAAAATGTACAAGCCTAATAGTTACTAAAAAGAAAGTGACTAAAGCTATCCTAATGTTTTTATGGACTCATTAAAGGTCTTATTAATTTTTCTGCGTATTGGAAAAAATCTAATTTTTTAGCTGTGACATAACCATGAGCAGTACCCAGGTTTTCAGGGGTGAAGCGTTCACATGTTAACCTTTCCTTCTGCTTTGAGCAATCATTCCTGTGAGCTTGCTGAACCACAAATCAAACCAGGGCTTTTAAAGGAGGCCCTTCTCCTCCTGATACCTGTTGTACCCTCCCTTCGCTCTTTGAAGTGATTTACAGCGCACTGTATCTGCTCGCCACTTACCGGGGCTCCAGCGTGAGCGGGCGATATTTAGTGACGTGGTGGTGTGAATGTTAAGCGTGGTGTTTCACAAAGTGTCCCAACCCTCCCGACAGCCAGGCATGAGTTATTTCAGAAAAGCGTGGCATGTCTGTATGATGCTGATGCATCTCTTAGCGATGATATTTCATAAATCCCTGGTTTATAAATTCACTGCCAATGGAGGAAAAAAGTGTCAGTCTATAATCTGTTGTCATGGAAATGGGAAGCTCAATGTGCAAAGGTATGTAACTGGGATAGGAAAATACAAGTGTGTTCCTTTGGATTTTGCCTGTTCAAATTTTCTGATCTGGAAATAAAGGTAGAGGCTACACCAAAGCCTAAGGGAAATGCATTTACTTTCTGGACAGATGCATTTCACTAGCCAAGAAAACCACATCCAACCTGATCCCTGGCATCCCCGTGAATCTGCTGTAGTGCAGCACTGCGTTTTCTCTTGGATGTCATCTCTCACCTGCTGATCATTAAAGTCTTGTGCTTTCTGTCCTGGGAATAAAATATCTTTCATAAAAAATCCCACACAGGATGAAAAGTGAGACAAGGACAAGCAGAGATAAAATGTAGAATAAATGTTAGAGGAGGTGAGTGCAGAGAAGCATATTCCACTTAGGCTATTATGGGGGTTTTTAATTTCCTGAAAACATTTTATTTAGGCCAAGCAGGGACAGGAGTGGAAGGCAATCATGTTATCAGGCCTCTTATCAGTGTTGATTTTGCTCGGTCTTACCTGAATGGATCTTTTTTCAATAATTCAGTAACTAAATTAAAAAAAAAAAAATCACACTTTTGTTCAGGATGATATATAATGTATTGTTTCAGTGTTTCTCAATTCAGGTGAATTTTAGAATAAAAGCATCCTCTCAAAATAATGTGCTGAAACAATTTATTCTGAAACTGTCAAAACAAAATATCAAGGAAATATCAAGCCACTTCTCACTCCTCCATTTTTCTCCATTTATCCATTTAATCTAACTCCAGTCGGTGCACAGTTCTCACTGGAAAAGAATTTTTCATTTGTTCTACTTTCTATTCATCAAAACAAACCCTGTCTACTTCTGTTGTAGTTATTTAATACTCACTGAGCTGCCGTTCTGCTGCTGCAGGGATAAATCTTTCATCCCCTTTTATGGTGGCTCCTTAGGGGCTAGTGAGATGCAAAAAAAATTTTTTTTTTTGAGGAGCACTATGAATTCCTTGAGGGGTGCCCAGGCATGGAGGCTGAGGTCACCTGGGTGATGTTCACCTGGGAGCGCTGCTCAACAGCAGTCGCCTTGGCACCGGCACCTGTAACAGCAGGGCTGTGGGGGCAGGATTTACGGCACTGGGCAGGGGTTTGCAGCGTGGGATACGTGGAGGTGATGTCCCAGGCTCTCTTCTGGCTGAGGTATTGTCCTTCGGCCCACTAGTGACAGCAGAGAGCCAGGAGGAACAGCCCAAGGGGACCTCGAGTCACAGCTGTGGGAGCAGAGGCGTGGGTGATTCTGGGCTGAGGATCTGTAAATCTGATGCATGGATATGACCGGGCTTGATTTTCAGGGATGCTCAGGTCCACTATCTTGTTTGCTATGGCACAGGCTATACAGCACAGTGCTGAAAGGTTTCCCCTCGGAAGTGTGGCTGTTGGGAGCATCGAAACATGGGGAAACCAGAGGCAGTCAGGTATTTTGTGATGAAGAGCTTGCCCTTAGAGGGTTTTCACTGTCAGAGTGAGAGTCTGTGGGATGGTTTCAGTGACCGTATCTGAAACGCAGAACGATTTCTGATCGCATTTTATTCCTGCTGGAAGATGCTGTTTTGTTTTTCTTTGCAAGGAAATGCCTGGATTTGGACCATTTTATTTGGGAAAGGTTTCAGGGGCCCTGTACGATCCGACAGAGGGGCTGTGAAAGATCCTGGACACCATTTTCAGATAAGGGGCTGAGGATGCTGGGCCAAGGGTCGCAGAGTTCCTGCTGCCCCAGCCCACCTGGTGCTGGGATGGGGACCTGTAAGCAGCTGGCTACCCCTGTTGGTGAAATGAAGGAGAATTTTTTGTTAGGTTCTTTCAGTTGCAGAATATTTTAAGAAATATGGTCTGTGCTGGAACACTGACATTTCCTGTAAAGAATAAATCTCTGTTTTGGTAAGCATTACAGCTGGTCACTTAAAAAAACTGGATCCCTGGGAAAAGCAGCTGGAGACCAAACCACAGCCTCAGGAGGCTTTGTCTGTTGGTCGCTCTCTTCACCGGTGGGCGTCGGGCACAAGTCTGGGGGAGGAAAATTAGGTTTGGGCTCTTCTTTGCAAGGGAGGGAAAAGCTTCTGCTGATTTCAAGTCAAACCTCAAGCCTGGACTTCTGGAAAGAGGAGCTCTCAGTTGGCCACACCAGCAGGGCTGTGTTTCATCCTCACTGGGGGGAATGCGTACGTGGTGGGTACCAGTATATAGTTTTCACCAACGCTTCTTTTTCACACCCTATTTTTCCCCCTTGCCCAGACATTGCTATGCCATCACCAACTGACAGCCTAACTGATTGCACTCCTCACCGTGATTTATGTCTAGGAGCAAATGAGGAAAGAGAACTGCTCTTGAAAAGCTGTCCTTGAGGTCCCGGTCTACAATAGCCTTCCCTTTTTTTTTAAGCGGGGATCAGAAAAACATAAATTGCACTATATCTTCAAAGTGTTTGGGGGGTTGTTTGCCACATGACTCATATTGACTTTAACAGAAGTCACATGCTAAACTCCCATGCAACTCTTGGAAAGTTTTAAAGTGCCACCGCTTTGCGCAAGAGCCCCAAGTGAAAAGCTACTCTTGTTTTCCTGCTGCATAGCACTGGCGTTGTCCAAATCCCGGCCCTCCAGTGGGAATGCAGTGGGACAGGGCGGGAAAAACCCAGGACCCCCTGCCTCCTGCCTGCCAGCTCTCCACCACTGCTAGCGTGGCAGGCAGGTGAAATCAGTGCCTAAGATCTGCCAGAGCCCCCTGAAAAACAAGGGCAGGCTGAAGATAGGTCTGGCACCAAGGTATTTACTTTCCTCTCCTGTTACTAGTGCCTGCTAGCGACCTTCCCTCTGTTTTGCAGGGTTACATGTGTTTTCAGTGGCATCTGTCTCTCCCCTGATTGTTCCCACTAAAGCTTCTCGTTATGGAGCCTTGAAGTCATTGCCATTGTTTTGGCATCTTAAAATGTAGCTACCATTGGAAAAGAACAGAGCAAATACAAAGAAAACTTCATCAGGAAAAAAACCCCAAACAACCCCCAAAAAAGAGCTTGTCTGGCAAGATGCAGGCAGAGTTTTTCTGTTTTGAACAAGAAAAGAGCAAAATCTGCCCTTCTCCACCTTCTGCCCCTGAAACAGGTCATGTATTAGCCTGCTGTCAGGTCAAATGGCTGAGCGTGATTTAGAGGGATAAAAACCATGTTAAAGCAAACTAAGAGCAGATTGTTCCAAGTGCACATGTGGCTAATCCTTGCCTAGGACTAGGCAGCCTGGGTACTGCTGATATGAGAATCTCTCCAGGTTTCTTTGAAGTATGGGCAAGTATATTAAAGTGGGAGGAAAGCACCGACTCCTTCAGGTGGTGATTTGTGTTTATTGGCTGTGATTTTTATGAGTTGGGGAATGAGGTAGAAACACCGGCGTATGGTAATTGAAATGTACGGGGATGGTGTAAGAGACCGTTTCACGATCAAGGGAAGGTGACAAAGCCGTTTCAGAGGAGTGTTTTTCAGCCTTTACTAATGTTGCTGCATAAAGGGTCCTGGTGCTAATGCTACCTTTAATGGTGTAAGTGCGAAGCCGTGAATCATCCGCCTGACGATTATAAATAGCAATACATCCTTGGCCACTCAGAGCCGGGACCCCGCAACATTTTAAAACGCTTGCTTTAAAAAGCCTTTCAGTGCTGTGGGCAGGATGAGGGATCCGTGTGGTCACCACTGCCTGCTACAGCTCCCCTGGATCGCTTCGTTACCTTGGGGTGTTGCCTCATCTCAATTAGGGAGGGAAGCATAGGCCCTGCCAAATAACAGCTGGCCGATAGCTGTTTCTCCTGTCCGCCGTTGTCAAGCCCTGTTTGCTAGTGAGTTATGCATGCCTTAAGCTGGGAAAGAAAAAACACGTGGGATGTAAATCCGGTGTCAGGGACTCCAGGGAGGCTCCTCAGTGGTTTCGGCAAGCCACTGCTGCAAGCAGGAGCTGCCAAAGCGGGTCCCAGCAAGACACCCGCAGCATGAAGGTGACAGCAGTACTGCAGCAGCTTTCCACGCATATGGCTATTTTTCTGCCCGGAAACGTTGCATAGATAGGATTGAGGATTTGGGATATTCTTCCAGCAGCCCAGCTGGCATTATGTCTCTGCCAGATATCCAGAAAAGCTGGACAAAGGGCCACTGCCTGCAAATAAATCATCTCCGCGGTGCACGTGCAGCGAGCCCAGCATGGCTGGGATGTTTATCACACAGGCACTCTCCTACCCTACAGATGGCCTGTACAGATGCGGTAAATCAGCCTCATCCCGACGTGCCCAATGCAGCACATCTGGGCAGCGCATGCTGGGAATCCCAGCTCTCCCTCCCCAGGGGCTGCACACACGAAGCTCCCCTGCCACTGCTGGCCTCGCCAGCCCGCTGTTCGGAGCCTCACCCTACAGGGAAGCTGAGAGGAGACTGGAAGTCTCTTCCTCAGTGTTATTTTCCAGCAAATGTTTCTTCATCCGCTTCCCCTCTCTTAACAAAACGGAAAAGCGGGCGAGGCACTGGTGAAGAAGGCTGGGAGCATCCCTGTGCTCAGCCCAGCCCCCACGCTGCATTTTCCCCAGCGAGCAGTGCAGGACCACCCATCCCCTCCCCTGCTTTCCCCTTCCTTACCCCCTTAAAGTTCAGAGAGAATGCTTTAAAAATAGAGTTTAATTTCTGTGCTGGAAAGGGGACCCCTTCACGACCCTGTGTGGAAGGAGGGCTGGCACGAAAGCTGTCCCATCTCGAGGTGTGTGTCTCAAATCCAAGGCGAGGGGGGTTGCACTGCATCCACCCTTTTCTGCACTTGCGCTCTACGGCAGATGCGGGGGCAGGAGCGATGTGGCAGGGGGCAAAGGCTGGAAGGGAGGTGGGTGCATCGTTCCCCGGGGGAGCTCCTCTGCACAGGGATCCGGGGCAGCACCCTAAAGCTAGGCAGGGTACCTGCCACCTTTCACCTCCATAGGACAACGGCAGAAATGATGGTAATCCCCTGAATTTTTTTCAGCGTATACCAGAAGGCCAGCAAGCCCTTTGCTGCACCAGAGGCCCATACAGAGCATAAGAATGTCTCTTCAGTCCTGTGGCCAAACCTTGTGAAGGTACAGCTCGGTAGGGGCAGCATTTGTTTGTATGCTTGTTTTTTTTTAATTTCTTCCGTCAAACTTTGCTGGGAAATAGCTTGCCTGACCTTGACAGCTGGCTGAAAAATTTGGTTGCATGGCTTCTTGGCACAACGTACAGGTTTTGTCTAAAGTGGACAGTTTCGTAGGAAACATTGACTATTACCACCAAGTTTTTTGACAGAGAAATGTTGAGACATTGTGCTTTGAAAAACTGTGACTGTTTGTGGTCAACTGTCAGTCCTTTCGTCCTGCCTCACCCTACAAGGTGACTATTTTTAATACTAAAATAGGCAAAGTACGTAGATAGTCAAAACAAAATCATCAGTGGTCTCCAAGGAATATGGTTTGAATGTCTAAAAAAATTCTGTAGGCTCTTTAAAATATTGATCTGTTTACTAGTTTTTAAAATTAAAATGTTATGTCAAAATTGTGCTCAAACAAAAAATGTCAGATGGTGGGGGGCTTCTTTTTGGCTATTTATGTTCTTCACTGTAGTTTTATAGCACTTGATTCCAGGGCATCCAGCGTATCACTGTGTATGTGTGAGAAGAGTATGGGCAGAGCTCTGTGTGCACATTTTCTCACCGGATATATAGCCAAATTTAGGAAATGAGAGTTTATGAAAGGGACCTCAGCTCAGACAAGGGAAACACAGGCACACTGTATTGCTCTTTTTGTTGAATAATGGGAAGAAATAAATGTATTGAGGAAGACAGTGAAAGTCAGTAACGGTCCCATCAGAAAATAGATTATTATTAATGGAGGACCTACTTCCTGGCCAACATACTCAGGCCTGCTCCTTCTCAGAGGGGCCTAACCAATGAGTTAGGAAGTTCTTCATTTTCTGGATTAATGATTATTTATGTCACCAACAAAAAACAACTCTAGCAGAAAAGGCTGAGCTCAGCCTGGAGCACCCCGGGGCCCAGTGGTTGGATCATGGTCCTAAGAGCTGGACTGAATCCCCTCAGGCAGAAGGTGGATGTGAGGCTGAGTTTCTAATATATATTGGCTGCTCCCGGAGCTGGATTGGTCACGAAGAAATTTTACAGGCAGGTTTGTGAATCCAGCCTTCATTCCCTCAGCTTTTATGATATGAACAAAAATCAGCATGTTCTGTTTTAGGTGGTTTGACTGAAATTGGAAATTACTTTTTCTTGTTTTTACTTTGGTGAGGGAAAACAAGTAAAACATATTTTACGTTGATCTGTCCCTCTATTTAGATTCTTCTTCAGGTTGTCTGATGAACCAAAAAGCAGTTACTCATATAGGGCTACCCTAAGCCCAAAGTGGTTGGTAACATCCTTCCCTTTAAAGATGCTAACTGGTTTCTTCTCCCACTGCAAGTCTGTTTTGCTGTCCAGATACAAACTAGGAATCTATCATATCCAATCCTACATTTTGATGACCAGTTATTTCACTAACACTGAATAACTGAGGGAAAAAAAAGTCATTACTCTTCTTTTGGTCATACCTAGTATCCTCCAAGGAGGTATTTACATGTGAGGAAAGCTGTTCATTGGCTTAGCTAGGATGTTTATTACTGTCCCTTGTATAATAAAGCCATCAGTCAGGGTGGAAAGGAGCGATGGAGAAGGGAGAGCCAAATCACTGTGACAGAATTTATGTGTAGATAGTTGTATATATGTTTTCTTTTATTTTTAAATGTTGATTGGAGTATGAGGTCCAATAAGATATACAGCCCCTTAGCTGTACACATGTGCTGTTATAATGCAGCCATTCATTCAAAAAGGCTGGCAACGGTTAGGGTGGCAGATTTATTGTGTATACCGCAGGTTAAGGATCATAGGTCATTTTGCAAATATCCTTTTCAGGTGTCTGTAAATTCCTGTAAAAACACACACAAAGTGCAGGAACACTCAGAAGAGTTATTTTTTTATTACCTTTCTGACTCAGAGCCCAAACGAAAACAAGATAAACCTGTCCTTACTGGGAACGCTGGGAGCCAGCTAACCTATCAAGGTGGGAGTCCTCTGCTAGCCTAGATGGCTGCGACACCTGAAGTTCTCTCTTCCCTGCACATAGCCCTCTATTTCATTTCACAAAATGTCATAGCAGACCATAAACTTTCTCACCGTTGAGCAAAGTCTGCTTTTAACTCCTGCTCAGAATATGTACCTTCACCAAGGTGTAGCATAACCAGCCCAACCACCTTTAAAAACCGGTCGCCCTGACCCCACTTCCCACATATACAGTGCTTAATGGGAGGCTGAACTGTACCCAGCCTGACTTTTAAATGATTTACTATTGCTCGTGCAGATGATCAGGCGGTAGCTAAAGTGGAGGCACGCGTGGGCTGGCCGCGAACACTGTCCTGATGCGGCTGCTGGCCCCCACGCAGGAGGGTGCCCACGGCCCCAGGGTCCCTGCTCAGAGGGGTTCCCGGGTGCTGTGCAAAGCCACCCCGCTGCCTTGCCAGCCCTGGCAATGACGGGTGCTTATCGTGATGCCTCCTACCCTCCCATTCCACCCCCTCAGGACCAAAGGAGCTGCAATAAGTCATACGCTACCCCTTCCCCGAGGAGGCAAAAGCTCAGAGCCATGCTAACAAATTTTATGGGCTCCCCAGATATTCCTGGAGAAGGACTAAACCATGCGAGCCCCTCAACTCACCGTCCAGCTCAAACGCCCCTGAGGGCCTCTCTCTCCATACCTGACAGTCCTGACTTGCTGCAGGTGTGCTGGAAGAGAGCTCTGTGCTGGCAGTGGGAAGGGGAGAGGCACGCGGGATGGGAAACATGCTGGCACGAGGCAGCGCGGAGGCATCTGGAGGGGCCGCCGTGGTGCATCTGGGCCTGCTCGCCCCTGTCACCAGAGGACCAGCAGCCACAGCTGCCGTTGTGATGGGACCCCCAAACCCCTGCTGGGCAATTCCCACAGCCATTCACATCGAGGTTCCCAGTCCCAGTGTGGTTCTCACGGCAAATCCCAGTGCAATTCCCACTGCAAGCCCCAGCAGGAACTCAGGGCTGGCCCTGCTGCCCCTTCGCAAGGCATGGGGTTTATCTCGGCCTCGGCAGGGCCTGTGGCAGCCGCCAGTCCTGAGAGATGAAAGGGACTTGATGACTTTTGTTTTTTTTTTAATCTACGATTTGGCAGACAAGCTAGCCAGGGGCATTAGTGGCATAACATGAATAATAGTTTCTGACAGAAGGAGGTCACACAGCCCATTTCAGCCTGTCCACCTACGTGTAGGAAAGAAGCATGATGAGGCAGGAACACTAAGTTCTTGTCCCAGTTTTCTGACCATTCACTGTGCTACTGTAGATGCTTTGGCAGCCTTCTGAGCTTCATTGCATGTTAATTAGTGTAGCTGGTAAGGTGGTTTTTTTAACCAAAACAGGGAGAATTTTGCTGACAAGGTGCCTCAGCTCCCTTCCAATATAGGTTTTGGCTGTTATTGTGGAAAGTCTCCTTTTTCTGTGAAAACAATGTCGTCTTAACAGTTTAGTTTACCTCAGTGGTATGGCTCTACATTCACCAGAAGCCATGGCTTTGGTCAGTGAATTGCTTTAACCATCAGTTTGATGAAATAATTCATACGCTGCAAAAAAGTCATGTCTTTTGAGCACTTCAGCATGATGTGATGCCTTCTGAAAATGACTGGGGTTTTGTTTCTTAGCCAGTCCTTGTATTTTTTTCCTGGATGCTCATGTCTTAACTAGAACTCATCAAACTCCATGAAGCAACCGTGCCCGGTCTGAGAAGGTATTTGTTTCATCCTGACGAAGACGATGCCCGTGTGCTGTCAGGTGGTATTTGCACCCACAGCCTGCAGACCTCTCTGCGCTGCCACTGGTGATTTGGAAAACAGCATTTTGATGAGCAGAATCAATATTTTGGCCAGGTCCCCAGGCGCGGCCCGCCTGCCTTGACCCAGGGCCCCTCAGGAGGCCTGGCCTGGCGCTGAAGCGGCTCTCGGTTTGCCGCTGCGGCACAGCCTTCCTGCCCCTCCATGCCACGCTGCGCCTGGGGAAGAGACACCTTTTCATGAAGGTCCATGCGTGGCGTTCATCACTGCATTTACTGTCCATGTCCATCTGTGCCATGCTCCCTTTTGTGAGGCTGTTTTGCTTTTGCGTCAGTGTTACTCGGCTGTGTTAAATAACTGTACGCCCTCCTGTTACATTATATTGGCCTGTCACTCTAATGGGATTTTATCACAGTCAGTAACACCACACAGTATCCTGTACTTTGTATGTGACTTTCTTAAATGCTTTCTTTCCAAGGTGAAGAGCTGCAGACGTGACTCAGGGCTCATTATTCAGAGAGATGGAGATTTGGGGGCGGGTATTTGTTTTTAATTTCCACATAGTATCTTTTAAATGAGTTTTAAAAGACCCCTAGTTTGAAGATGGTGTTGCATGCATTTTGTATACTATTTCATCTGCTTTTAAAGAGTTAAAATCCCTCCCTCACCTCTCGGGTCCTGTTGTCTGGGCTGCAGGAAAGGCTGTGCCCATGGTTTACCATCTCTCAGCCCTCTTCCCTGAGCACCCTGCTCTTGGGCACCCAAGGGCAGGGATGGGGGGTGGGGGGGCAGTTTCATAACAGGCACATGAGCATGGGCACCCTTCCCTGTTGCCCTAAAACACTGTCTTTTTGCAGTGCTGCAAAGTAAGTTTGAAGCTTTTTTGGTAGCATTGGGTCTTGGTATTAGTGGCAACACAATATTCAGAAGAGTGGAAAAACATGTTGGTGGAGAGACCCACTTCAATCCTCATCACGTAATACTTTATATTTCAGACTAGTTCTAAGTGTATTGGTAATGCTAATATTAGAGTTATTGCACTTCATTCAGAATGAATCTTTATTTTTAAAGGAAAATCCGTGCTGAAGCCAAGTTTCGAGATGTCAGATTTTGTAGCTGTTCCCACTTCTACCACAGTTGGAGGAACATATTACAAGGAAGTTTTTGAAATGACCTGCAGTGAGTTTAGGTTCCTGGAGTCTCGCTGCAATTCAGAATCTGCAGACTCTTTTAGAAATCACCCTTTATTTGCTGCCCCACTTTCTCCACTCTAGCAAAAATGTGTTTCATTAATTTCTTTGCGACTAGTCCTTATTTAATTTGGCAAAGAGGAAAGCGTGAGTTGGTTCACCTCGTTTGAAAGTGATGCAGCAGTTTCTCAGCGTTCGTGTTGAGCCATGTCCTTGAATTCACTTTGCCTGTCTGATCAGGAGCCATTTTTCAGCCCAACTGTACTCCTGGCGCAGCCAAGTTAGGCTGGGAATGAGCAAAGCCAATGGAAGATCATGTCTCTATTGAGCAAAATGCCTGGTTCCCTAGCTACAAACAAGGACGTGCCAGAAACCCCAGCTTAAGTGAGAATTTTGTGCTAAGCACTGAGGTCACTGTGACCTTCAGAAAGATTACTTCATGCATTTTTATTTCAGTAGGTGTCAACAGCCATGCTGAGATAGCTTGGTTTGTGCTGCAGCCCGAAAAGGTTAGGGGAAATTAGACACTTGGCATTGGCTAGGATTTTAAATGGAAAAGTCCGGCTCTCTTTTTGTTTGCTCAGCCTAATACGAACCTGCTTTTGCTTTTATCTTATCATGACATTCAAATTCAGAAGCAGAGCACAGGAGCTCAGGTGGGTAGCACTGGCTGAGAGACCTCCATTTACAGCCTTCGGAGACTGCCATTTCACTGCTACCCCTTGGTTTTGTCTAATACGAATTTACCCCACCATGGCACGTGCGGCAGCCCAACCAGACCACGGCTCTGCACCCACGCTGGGCACCCCAGCCCAGGCCTCCTGGCCATGGGAACCAGCACGTGGGCTCCCCTGCACTAATCCGCATCCTCTGCAAGGGCAGAGTGGGCATGAAAAGAAAATTAATAATAATAATAATAATAATAATAATAATAACAATAATTCATCAAAGGGGGCAGTTGGCAGAAGGCTCAGCCTCCCATATTGGTCTGGACCACTGATCACATCACCGGGCTGCACTACAAATATCTGCCTCTACCTGGCCTGCAGGTGCAATAACCCAAACAGGCACAAGTGCACTATAATGGTAACGGGAAGGAAGCAAGCAGCATTTATATCAAGCACAACAGCAATAAATGAACATTAATGAAGAGCATTAACCTTTTCCAGGCTGTTTGACTTTCCCTTACTATCCTGCTTTCCAAAATTACCTGTTCTCAGTGCATAAGCATTGTTCCACAGCAGTAAAATAGTGTAACGGTATGAAAACATAATCAAAATGGTTTAATACGAAATGTTGTACATACTATGAAAAGAATTTCTAGGAATACACCCTGAATGCTTCAAACAGAATCACATAAGTCATAGTTTCTCTTGTGTTTGCCCTGTTGCATATTCATATAGCAGGGGTTTTTTGGCATGGACATTTGTGGAAACTGAATTTCAAAAATGTGCCTAAAGGAGTAGTGAAAAATGAGTCTTACATTTGCGGGAATGATAATTCCTGCTGAAATATCAATGTGGCAGGAATCAGGGGATCAGAAATGGTGTCCTACAATCTCTGCCTAATGACGACCAGCTTGCAGCTTTCAAATATTGAACACCTGCAGAACAGTGTTTGGAATCAATCGAGCCTCTGAATTTAATATTTGCAATGTCATTCAGATAATCAAGTTACAGGTAGTAACAGGAGACTCAATCCACCGGACAAATTATTCATTGCCAGCTACCTTGCTCTTCTCAACTCCAAAGGGTCTGTTTCGGCTGGAAGTGTCTCTCCGTGATTGCATCCTCTCTGGACGTGCAGCTGGATTTACCCTCTGTTGAATAATTTTCTTCAGCACTAAACACACCACCATTCCACCGTATCTCTTGACTGACTTGTGGTACTAGAATTTAAATTAGGGGTATCACGCACAGACACTCCCAAAGCAAACTTGTACCCTCAGGTTTTAAGAAAAGAATGACCGCCTAAACTCAAATAACATCATGTGCAGCAGATCTGGACATTGAAGCTGTAATGCGGCATTTTCCAGCTCTGCTGTTGTTACCACAAATTAGACTTGCAGTTAGCAAAAACTGGCTGCTCTGTGAAATAGCTCCCTCCTATGAGCCCAATTTTTCATAGATTACTGAGCTTTAGTAAGGTGCAGTTTGACTCCTTTAGAGGCAAGATTTTCTGGGCAGTCAGTTCTGGGGGAGTTCAAAGACTCTGTGTTTCTGGCCAGGGCTGGCAGAAAAAAACATAAAGAATTTGTTTTTTTCACTCATCTGGTAAGAAATCAGAAGAACTTTGGTCTACATAAATCTATCTATCAGTAATATTTTTTGCGACAAAATATGCATAATCTTTTTCTCTCCTTCCTGTCTCCTTGTCAGCCTTAAATGAGCAAAATAAAGCTGCTGCTTTGCAAACCCGCAAGCAGAGTATTGCCTGCAAATACAGCGTCGGGCACAGTGACTCTGGGGTCAAGGTGGAGGTTAGGACAGGTTTAGGACATGCACTGTGCTGTGAGGACATCCCAAGACGTTTCTCTTGAGTTTTTCTTGCTTATCTCTTGTCGCAGCATCTGTCTGTTGTATTTTGGACGTGAAGATTGCCTGTAACTCAGCTGGGTTAACATTATTCCCTGTGGTACAGGTAGCTCAGATGATGTTTTAGTGGTGGACTTGGCAGTGTTAGGTTTACTGTTGGAGTCGTTGAAAAAATTGTATTCCTAACCAAATATCCCCTGCTTTCCTTTCCATCTAAAATAAAATTAGGCTTCTTTTCCTAAAATTAATCCCAGTGACTCTTCCTCTTCACATGAGCTTCCTGGTTCCTCATACCTTTCTCACAGTCTCCCAGTCCATCTCTCCCATAGCTCTTTCACCTCTTGGGCTGGGCTTACTTCTCACTGAAGACACATGCCTGGGCAACAGTTGAGGCTCTGACCCACTGTGTATTACTATTATTATTACTGTGTAATAAATAATACAATGTCATAATACGATGAGCCAAGGCCCCCTCTGCCTCCTGATGATAGGTCCAGAGCATATTGCCCTCTGCTGTCTTCCTTTGTTTAGTCTTAACCCAGAAAGCTTCTGGTTTTGTTGCTCCTCACAATTTCTTAAGCTTTTGCTCTGGCTTTGCCATTGCAACATCTGCCAGCGTCAGCCCCGAGGCTGGCTCCTGTGCTGTCCCCGTGCCCAAAGAGAGGAGGACAAAGAGAGGAGCCACGCGGAACAGGGTTCATAGCTCACAGCCGAAAATGTCCAGGCTGCCCCGTGCTTGGTATGGCATTACAGGAAAGCAAACTCTCTCTTGCCTGGCCAGAAGGTTGCTACACAGCCTGTGCTCGTCTAGTCTTACCTCTTCCCGAAATGTCCCATTTCGAAACACCTGGCCTGTCACCGGGCACTCGCCAAGGAAAGCAGAGGAAAGGTAGGAGCTCTCCCTCATGGGCTTTCTGTAGCCATCAGTGGCTGCTGTGTTCACAGGGCCGGTCACACCTGGAGGTGTTGGAGGAAAAACACCCCACCTGAGGGGTCATTGGGCCCCGTTAATACGCCCAGCATGCTGCTCAGCCAGAGCGGGGGGATGCCATGCCTCTGTGCTCTCCAGCTGTATATTTTATGATCCCCAGTTCCTGACTCCATTAATTTTCCACCCGCGGCCTGCCCATCTGAAGCACTGTAGATGTGCTTGTAGGCTAACAGCAAGCCTTCTTCAGGCACACAGATCAAGAAATAATCTTCCAACCAGCCGACACAGGCAGAGAGGGGGCAGGGGTGGAAGACTCAGGGCTGTGTCGAGCTGTGAGAAGGGGGTACAGTCCGTGGGAGGCGGGGCGAAGGGGGTACAGTCAGGCTGCTGTTCTCCCTTAGCACCTCGGTCTGTCAGGAACATGCCTGCGGTAGGAAGATGGTTTTTCGGAGCTCCAAACCCTCCTCGTAGGCCACTAAGATCTGCAGGGCTTGCTTCGGTTAGGCTTTAAGGACTAGCTGGAAGGAAGCTCACTCTCCGTAATTCCTCTGGATGCTCAGCAGCCCCAGGCCTGCAACAGGGGACAAAGCTGTGAACCCTCTGCTAGGACGTCTCCTAATGTCACCATCCAGAGCTCTGTCTAACCTCTCGGAAGAGATGGCCTAGGACAAGCTGCCTCACGCTCCCACCATCCCCTCCGGGACAGCCACGGAGGTCATCCTGGGCCTTACCCAGGTGCTAACATTTCCCTCCTGATATCACCTCTGCTTGCTTCAGATTTGCTTCCAGAGCAGGATCTTGGGCCAGTTCCCCTCTCAAAGGGAGTCCCTGGAGGCACTGCTCCACTTCCCCCAGCCATCTCCATCCTCATTTGCCCGCAGCCCAGGTACTAGGCAGGGGGAATGTGTGAGTTACACTGGGGGAAGCAGCACAGAAATTACAGTTTAAAACTCCAGGAACAGTGAAACGAACACACACACACACACACGCACAAAACCTTGCCAATAAAGCACGGGCTGGTCCTTGCCACCTCCATCAGCCAAAATGTTCCCCTTTGAAATTGCATCCTCACTCCCTTCACCCGTTCACCCCACAGCCATCTGATTTCTATGACACTAGCAGTGTATTGCTTTACATTTAGGACATTGAGGTCACAGAAAGTGCTTCGTACCATGAAGAAGTTATCTCCACTTGACTGAAAGCTTTCTGCAACTGCTGTTGCATCCAGTGTTTGGAGCCGCTGATCCATTATTTGTAGAGAGGACAAATCCCATCCTCTGCTTTTCGGCTGGCTGAAGATTAACCTCCCTTCACCGAACAAGAACATGATGGTATGAAAGATTACCAACCGTTTTCGTGGGTTTTTTTATTATTATTACTATCCTTATCACCGTTATCTGTCTGCTCTAGCTATGACATGCAAAGCTTGTGCAGCTAACACCACTCGGCTTGATCAAGTTATTTTTGCAGTGGTGGTGTAAGGGGGGGGGCATCTAGTCCCTCTATCCTATTTCATTAAAAGGCAGAGCATTTCATGATTTCTCTGTTCCAGCCGCAATAATATGGTGCCAGGTACTGTAGCTTATTCCCCTCTCTTTCCTTTGCCTGCAGAAGCAAACCACCTAAGATCTGCAGAAGTCACAGGAAGGACATTAATCAAAACCATAGCAGGGGTCCAAAAGTAGTTCCTGGAGCAGGAACCAGTTTGAAGAGTGTACAACATCCTTATTTTACCTATGTGCTTACTACTACTAAACCCATGTACAGATGAGAACTTAGGAAAGAGGAGAAGTGCATTATGTGATCAAACCCTAATGTTCATAGCTTTTTTCCATAAAAATATATGCTTGCTTGGGTTCAGTTGCTATCCCTTTCTCTGCAAAGGCTAGGTGCTAAATACAGAAAAATATTCAGTCTACATTATATGTTAATGCATACGTGTGTGTATACATGTGCATTTAAATGTGCTATGTGTATGCATGTACGCAAAGCAGTGATCTTTTACAAACGTATCTTTCCTAATACTGCTAAATACCTTGGTAGGAGCTGAAATATTTTCTTTAAATGATTATAAAAGGTGTTCCTAAAATGTCACCACTTATTTTATTTTCCCAGCTTGCCCCACAGTTCACTTTAGACCGAAACTAATTTAAATTACTTTGTAGCTCCCAGCAATAAAAGGAATTTAGTAATTTGCAGTTCATTTGCCCTTGCTATTCTTGGAAACGGTATTTGAGGTTGTCCAATCCTTTGCATTAGGAAACGTGTGGAGTGCGAGTAGCGGTCATGTCATGCCTGGCAGATTTTGCCAAGGAAACTATTGGTTCTTGCAGCTTTGAAATTCTGGGGATAATTGACGTGTGCTCATTCCTACAGAATAGCTGCGATCCTCGTCACTGCCTGGCTATGGATGAGTTTAGCGAACATTGTATTTCCCGAGTGGTGGTTAAGCTAACTTAATTAGGGAAGTGCCTTTATCCCAGTCCAGACAAAGGCTGCCCTTGATGGAGCACTGCTGAGAAAACAGCTCTGAGGTGACGGGCCTCTGAACAAGAGATACAGAGGTGTCTCCTCCCTGGCCTCGAGCTTCTAGCGGGGATGAAATCTTGGGGGGAAAAAAACCAACACAACTTTCTAACCTTCTCAGATGTTAACAAAACATGACCCAACCATAAGCAGCAAGCAGCACCTCTTCACCTGGAGTGAGCCTGAGCAGGGAGCGTGGGGGGACCCCCTTGGAGCCCCTGCACCCCCAGCCTGGCAGGAGGGACACAAGGAGCCAGGCCAGCCCCACCAGCGTCCCCGAGACGTGCCCACTCTCCCCTATGGCGCCGGGGAGTTTGCGGCTGCTGAGGGCCCGTCACATGCCTACAACCCGGGGCATCCCCAAATGAGCCTCTGCAAATAAGCACACCCACCCAAGCAGATTTAGGGTGCCTCTGGGTGTTGTTTGGGGCACCGTCAGCTCTGCTCTGCACAGTGCGGGAAGCCCATGCCTCCCCCACTGCGTAAATCATTATTATTATTGGAACTTCCGAGAATAATGAGGGGAGAGTGCTTTCACTTAGAAATCCAACTTCAGTGCTAATAAAAGGGAGGAGATAAAACCGTGTCATACCAATGAGATCTTAACACTAATGGCTGCAAACAAACAGCTGATGTTGTACATAAAACAGCATTAGAAAGAAAGCATTGCTCTAGATATATTAGCTGCTTCTGCGTGTGCCGTAGGGTTCTTCCTGTTGTCTCTCTCCATTATTCAGCATAAAAACGTGTGTGGGGGTGAGGCACCACTATGATATTGGGGTTTGTTTTTAAAGTGAAGGTCTCTTTCCCAGCCTGGAAAGAGCTTTGTACTCTCAGGATTCCCCAATTTTATGAGGAAATAAAGGCCTAGTTCTCACAGTCTCCATGAAACAAACATGTTTTTTCTCCTTTTGCCCTAAACATACTTTGGTATATCAGTTGCTCTTAAGCCTTAACTCTCAGCAAAGGACTGAGCATGCCAGACCCCCTCCTCGCCTGTGCCAGGTGCGGGATCAGGGGGTCAAGGCTGCTGGCAGCGGCAGTGCAGGGCACTTCAGGGGCCTCATCCACCCTCTGCTCAGACCCACAAACACCCCAGAGCTCTGATCGCTTTCTCATTATAACAAGAAACCAGTTCCTCTGTGGGCATTTTGGTCTGGGCTTTCAGTTCAATCCCTAATCTGACAGCTCTCCATGTCCTACAGTACTGATAACCTGCGCATTAGGGTTTCTCAGGGTGATGCTTCGTCTTGTAGATTGAATGTTCCCCTATTGTGACAACTGCACATGCAGAGAAAGGCTGGGAGTGGGAGGGAAGGAGCAAAAAAATCTCAGTGAACTCAACCGCTGGCTTGAAGATGTTTTTCTGGAGAAAGAGAAGGTCTACGGTAACATAGTGCATTGCAATTTTTGCTTTTAGCTGAATTTTGAAGCAAGTAAAGCCACTATTCTTCCTGAATTTTTCTGCCTTGTTCCAGTTTCCATCTGGAGAGCTCTCCCAGGGCTGGGAGACTCCGTGCTGCCCACCGGTGGCGGTTCCTGAGTGTCCAGCATGTTCCTCAAGTTACTGGAAACCATTGGCTTGTACCTTCCCATTGTGTAATGGCAATTTGGGACCAAGACTCCAAGGAAACAAGAAAAGGCATTAAAACGTGGATAGTTTTAATTTATTTTTCCCCTAAACAGCTATCAGTGAGATCCTGCTATTACACAGTTTGGCAGCTGGGCTGACCGAGAAGGTCAGGCACCTTGCAAAGGGCACAGTGTGTCAACGTCTCAGACTGGGGGAGAAAAGCCAAAATTTGGGCCCAGTTTCCTCCCTGTATTGCTCTTGGCTCCCAGGGCTTAGCCGTTGGGATGGATCCCAGCTATAGAAACTACAAATGAGATCTTGCCACAGATAGAAGACAGCTTCAGACACCAAACCTAGTGCATTTTGTCAGCACTGCCATTTCCATAATAAGCAGTAAATGTACCAGCTCATGACAAGCCTGCGATAAGGATTTTGTGGGATGTTTTCCAGTCGTGTGGGGTGTAAGGCTTGAAGGAACTGTTAAATCATCCAGGCCAGCTCCCTGGAGGCTGTTGGCTACTGCACCCCCAAAATTTATATCAGACATGAAGATCCTGGTGAGGCCGCGGAGCTCGGACTCGAGGAACAAACCTGGCATCACTGGCAGAGTGGACCTGGTGCCCACTTGCCTTAAGTGCCGCGGGGCTGCCCGGGCGTTACACTCCCCCAGGGATGCTCCCAGCTGAACCAGCCTCAGGCTGTGGATACAGCTGAGGGGTTGGGTTTAATTCCATCTACTCCTCTAGAGTTCTTGTTCTTTCCATGTCCTCAAAAAAATTCCTCCCCAGGTCATCGTGTTCTCCCAGCTTGTGTTTACAGGTCTGGACACAGCTGTGGTTACCTAAGCAAAGTCAATGCTCCGTCAGAAACCCGAGAGGAAAAACCTTTTCCGTGATGTGCTCTGGATGTCAAGGGAATTGTATCCCAGCCAAGAGAAAACATTTCTCTTATTATCTGACTCCAGCACTTTCACACAAATGGACCCAGTTAAACAAGTACCGTGTGGGGTCGTCTGCTTAGATTACATGCTCAGCTTATCGTAGTAATGTGCCTTGGCAGATAAATATCCGATCATCTTTACCCGGACAGTTTCTAGTTGCATGGCAAAGTACCTTACCAAGTGTGTTTTACACAATCCTGACACATCCTTCGCCCGTATATTTACTTTGTGTTAACGTTCCTCTTTGCTGCCCTGAGCACATCCAGTTCACCGATTCTCCCCAGGAGTAAAACACGGTGTACCTGTTGAACAAGGGATGCCTAAAAAATCAGCGGGTAACAGAGATTTGCGGGTGATGCTGCACAGAGGAGGTAGGATGAGCAAGATGCCAGGGGCTCATAGTGCCGAACCACCTGAGTTGCCTTCCTCCCGCTGACCCACCATGTGCGACCAACCACCTGGAAAAATCACTGAAAAGATGATTTTCTCTCTTAGGTGGATGGGGAGAGGTGTGAGTGCTTTGGCCTCAGGACAGGTGCTGGCTGGTGCCTTCTCTTTATTTATGTGAATTGCATGACACCTTGCCCTGCACACCTCCAAGTTCTGTTAAGGTCTGGCCAACGGGCACATGTGCTCTCATGCTTCCCTGCATTGCACCTTAAAAAAATAAACACCACACAGTGAACTGTATACCTTGTTCTTTGATACTGAAGTGGAAGCGGTGGCTGGAAAGAGTATCTATTGCATTCATTCACTGCCAGCGTAATGAAGGTGCCAAGGAGAGTTAGAGTAAAATGGGATTCAGTTTCCGACTTAGATGTCCAGAAGTTGCTCATGGTGCGGGTGGCTACAGGTGACCCTGGAGTTTAAGCTCCCACGGCAGTCAGTGCACATCTAGGGAATACCACCATGGAGCCCAGCGGCGTGTTCGCTGATAAAATGTGGGTGTTTCTGCACAAGCCTCTGGGGTCAGGATGGTCTGTTGCCTGTCTGCAGGCACCTGGAGCGGTTGGAGATGCCGCAGGTCCCAGCAAGTCCCCTTGGGCACCGCTCCCCACGGACCCTGTGGCGTACCTGCGGGCCCAGCAGAGCCCACTGGGAATCCCCAGTGGCACCGGTGGGGCACCCTGCCTCCCGTCCCTGGCGCCAACCGCAGCCCTGCGAACGCTGCCTCAGCTACCACTCTTTGACTTTAAGGAGTGAGATTTCATAGGAGTATCAAGCTTCTGCTCAGGGAGAGACTGCCACTTGACCTTTATAAACAGTATTCCTGTGTTGGCATGTTAAAAGCTACAAGAAAAAATATTCATCAAGTGTCTTTCCCAGCAAATGGTTCCCTTACTCAGCAGTCTGCCTTGTAACTCAGAGCTTCAATATTGCAAAGCTGAGGCTTACACTTGCACACCGTGACTTCTCCTACATTGCTGATTGCTACATGATTTTTTTTTTGTGTGTGTGTGTGAATGTTAATAAAGTGTTACCCCAGAAAAAGCAAATCTATTTGCTGTCTGGGTAATTTCTGTGCTTACCTCAGCTGGGGCAGTAAGGACTGGTAAAAGCTGCTTGCTTTTCCTGCTCCAATTAACTTTCAGGTTTTAATGAGCTAGTGCTTGAGCTCAGTCAGTGCAAGGTTATGAGGATTAAAAGACTTACAAGACATTTGTGGTCTCAATTGTTGGTGCTGTTATTTTAAAGCCTTCTTTAATATCACCTCCGATAAATGCTTGGGCTCCTTTTTAGGCTGAGAAAGGCTAGGGAAACTATGCTGCTTTCACATCGGGATGCTGTCAGCTAGGCCTCCAGTGACATCCCCTTCCACTCTCTCTTTTTTGTGGTTTCCCCCTGCACAGTGCTGAACTACAGCATTTTGTTACCTATTAAAGTGTCACTCTCAGCCATATTGTGAAGCTATTAAATTCTGCCGGATCATCCTTTGTGAACAAGAGGATGTTGACAGAGCCGCAGCCCCATCCTTCAGCTATTATCTGGTATTCAGTGTCCTCCAATTAGTATGCACAATAAATCTAGTCCAAGACCCCCCGCTGCTTTATGTCATTTCTGTATTAACCTCACTGCTTCCCAACCTGTTCCTATTATTAAGCCATTTAAAGACTTCTCTTCATTCACTTACCAGAGCTACGTCTCATTTTCCTGCTTTCATTTATTTGCATACATTTTGAAAGGTTCACTTGACATGACTTCAGTTGTTGTTCGTTATTTTTTTTAGTTCAAGATTATTTCCAATATACTTTACTTCATCCTCCTCACGTGTGTTATCCTCCTTATCTCTACGAGACTATAACGACTGGGTTGAGAACAGATTGATTGTCATTTTGTGCGTTCAAAAAGCCAACCATTTAAGGCTGCCTTGGTAATTCCGAGGCTAAAATTAAGTTTTGAGACACTTTTGCTCGAAGAAAAAAGTGAAATTGTTAAGGCTTTGCATGATATGATCCACTCTGCAGTTCTCACTCTGTGAGGTCTGGTGATAGAGTCAGGAGCGTGCTCCCTTCGCTGTGCAGCCTCAAAGGCAGATGGTTCTTAGCCGGGTGGGAAAGTTGGAGGTGGGGGTACAGATCCAAAGATGGAGCATAAGATTTCAGGTTGAGGAAGGCTGAAAATTACTTGTTTAACTACACCTTTAACTGTGATGGTTTAGAAAAACAGTAATGGAGATGCCCCGCGAGCGAGGTTGTGCTGGGTTTGGTTTGGAGGTTTTGAAGACCAAGGCTGAAAGATGCTTGGAGGCAGGCTAACATGCCTGCTTGGCTGGGGTGAGAAGCTGCCACGGTGCAGGGGGTGGATGAGCCCCACTGGCTTCTTTGCTGTCATGCCACCAAAAAAGACCTCCATCAAGGAGGGCTGTGGGAGGAAAACAGGAGATAGTGCTCCCCTGTCTCTCTTCTCCGTAAAGGAGCAGAGTGGAAGGGAAAGGTGTTTCACCCCAAAGTGGCAGCTTGTGGGTAAGAGGGAGCGTCCTCTCGTCCCTTTCTTTCTCAGCCACCTTCTACAGGGCTATGCACCTTTTCGATATATTATACATTTAAAAAAGCTGTGAATACCACAAAAGGGGAGAAAATAATTGGAAAATAAACTCTGAAGCAAGTTCCCCCCACATTCTGAGTACATTGATGCAAAAAACATTCAAAAATGCTAAACTAAGGGAAACCCCAAGGAAAGGTATATAAAGGATAAATTATGTATCTGTTTCCTTTTTTATCGTTTCTGGCAGAAGAATGAGGAACCAGGAATATTTAGAAAATTCTCCACCTATTTCTTTGCAGGGCAGGCTGGGTACTACACCATCGCTGTATTTCCAGTGTGTCAAACCCCCACGTTTCACTGTATGGAGCTCAAGAATTACCTTTTGTTCCCCTTATCAGTAAGAAAGCTGATTTTAGTACCAAATAAACTATTCCCAGAGTAGGGAGCACAATGCAACCCCAGAAGAAAGCCTTTTATGTGGATTTCTGCATCTTAACCTAAACTCTCACATCAGAGGTGGTGTTGAACTCCTGTATCGGAAATATGAAGGTGGAGAGCAGTGAGCCTGGCTTTCCTTTTGCTCCCAGTTTTCAAGCGAGGTACTGGTTTGGTTTAGATTTGAGACACTTGGGGAAAGGGTTTCCCAAGGCTTGGATGCGAAATGAGCATCCTTCCTCCACTTTAGCGATGCCTGAGGCCGCCGAAGGCATCCCAGGTGAGCAGGGCTGGGAGATGTTCCTGCCACCAGTCCCTTCATCGCCCTGACCGAAGAACCTCGACGTGGGCTCTGGTTTTCACAGGCTGGGTTGGAAACAGCCACAGTGATACTGAAATGCAGTGTTCCTCTTCAGCCCCCTCCTTGTGCATGGCTCCACGCTCACAGCCTGGAGGGCCCACAGGCCCCAAACTGCCATGATTGCATCCTCTTTGTTAGACTGGCCAACCCTCCGGTCCACAAAAACGGAGGTCAATTGAACCTTGGGGTTTGGGCCACTTTTCTGGCCTGGTGATTGGAAAGGTGACGCAGAAGCTCCTATATCTGCAGGTATACTGCCAACTGGAACAAAAGCAACCTCGGCTTGTGGGACTCAAGGAGGGTTAATGCTCGGCATTAACCAGCTGCTGCTGGAAATCATCTTCTTCTCCTGGCTCCTTCCCCCTCTGCTTGCAGCAGCCCCAGCTGTGGTGCTCCCTGCAGCTGTTAAAGGGCAATCCAAGATGAGCACAAGTGGGCAATGTCTGACGTGACAGAGGAGAAAAAAGGAGGAAGTTTGCAATTGTAAGGGATTTAAATAAGTCTTTCTGCTTCCAAGTGGCTCTGACCACCCCTGGCTGACAGGGCAGCTTGTGCTGCAGCCGCATCCCTGCGGAGCAGATCTCACTCCTCTGGGAAAGGCTGCCTGCCTTTTCCCAATCTGCCCTTCCAGGTGTTCCTGTGCTGCACACAGAGGAGGGAAGAACAACCATCTTCCTTTCCCTGGCAGCTCATGTTCCTTTTTTATTCTAGATGATTAAAATAAAATAGCATTTCCACTAGCTGTGGTAATCTGCTTGAGAAACAGATGTTTCTTAAAGGAAGGAGAAGCAGCTTAAACATCTATGATGTGCTGATTCCTAATTCCCTGACCAAGAGCCCAAATTATCTTCATGTAGCTTTGAAGAGGACATGGTATTCGTCTCCCCGGGCAGGCAGCACTCTGCAATAAGCCCCTGTGCACAGCTGAGTCTCTGAAAGAATTTATATCCTCTGAGGGACAATGCCACTGGTTTATCTGCTTTTTTAAAAAAGTAATTTCACAGAATTAATTGATTATGGAAATTGTTTAAAGTATTGAAGTTACTGGTTTGGTGACCAGTGGGAGCTTCCTGCAAATATTACAAGTCAACTCTCGTGACCTGCTTTTGTCCATATTGCCACTGGCTTTTGAGAGCACCTGGTCAACGTTGGGATGTAACTGCAAATAAAAGTGGTATGTTGCAATCTCATGACAATAAAAATGCATGTCAAGCTAACACTTTAAAAAAACCAAACCAACCCTATCTGTGTATGGAAGCTATAGCTATCTCGGAGAAATGTCTTTGGGATTTATATGTTATGAATTTATCGTCCTTTTGCAGAAGTTGTGTGTGTTGCCTCCATCAAACACTGCCAAGCTTCTCAGCATCACTTTCTGACAGCATAAATCCCTGTCTGTGCGGGCTGAATCCCGCTTGATCTGCCTCCATCAGACACATGAAGTGGAATGATCTCTGGTTATGAAGCAGAACTTAAATAAAATGAAAGAGCATTTGTTGTTCTGTAACCAACTTAAATAGGCATGTGTGTAACATGGGGAAAAAAGGATCCTGTGAAAGAGGGTGTATAACAGCTAGATACAGCTAGATAATATCTCCTTTTCCAGTCTGGATTTACCGCAGTGCTGTCTGCTTTATCCCAGTGAAGGTGATGGAGTTGCCCACCCCATGCCTCACCGGCAGGCTCTAACTTTCAACAGTTTGGGACCCGCACAACCGTTATTCATCCCTTTAAAGTAATGAGGAGAGCCCTCTCCCCGCAGGGATCTCCGGCTGGGAGGCTAGCTGTGCTGTAGACCGCGTCACCACTATTCCACCTTAGCTGAAAGTGTCTCAGGTATGCATTCTGTGATTAATAGCACCTAGGGATGGCTGACAATTCTATAATTTGAAATGGGAAAAAACCCACCTTTACTGCCACTTCCCCTTTTATTTTGTTGGTGGGACTGCTGCTTTTTGACCAGCTAGCTGCTCCAGCGCTGGGCTCACCCCATGGTAAGGGAGATGGGACCCATCTTTCTCCCCAGGACGCTCACCGCATCCTCCTGGGAGAGCCCTGCCGTGCTGCTCACCCACGCTTGGCCTCCACGGTGGGAAGCCACAGTGGGGCAGGGAGCAAACACAGGCAGGGGAAATGCAGGCGGGAGGCCAGGCAGCTCATGGGACCTGCTCTCTGTCTTCCCAGCGCCTTTCCAGTGCCGAGCGACAGCAGTGCCCTTGGCTTGCCTACATTCCTGGGGCTCCTTCAGCAACAGCCAGTGTCTGCCTCCAGCTTCCAGAAGAGGTGCGGGAACATCGTTTTATTTCACATTGGTTTACAATGGGTTGGGTGGTTTGGTTTGGGGTTTTTTTTTTCTCCTTTTATCTCTCTGAGAGCCCATCCTGTAGGTGCAACTTCCAGCTGGACGTGGCAATGGGTTGCGGGAATCTCTCTAGACAGAGTGTGCTGCAGCTCAGCATCGCCTCGGAAAGCAGCCTGCCGCAAGCCCATCAGACTCTCCCCTCCGCCCTCCGTCCTGGCATCCCAAAGACAAACCAGCCAGCCTCCAGGTCTCTGTGCTCGCCTCTAGTGCCTTGGCCCAGCGTACCTAAAGCCTGGCGGTGGCTGCGTGGGGATCGCACCAGGCGATGCCTCGATTTCCCCAAGCAGAGGAGCCGCTGCAGTGCAGGGCAGACACCAGGCTCAGCCGCCCGCCTCTGCAGCCGGGAGGCACTCCTGTCGCCCGTCATTCCGACCCACCCATAGGGCACCAAGATAAGGACAGCTGTCAAACATGATGTGCTCCGCAGAGCTGGGCGAGCTGCCTCTTCTGAACTCATCTGGGCAAGAGAGAGACTTTCCTCTCTCCCCTTGTGCCTGAGGCTGCAGTGCCAAATCCCACAGCGGACTAAGAAATCTTTTTTTTTCTTCACGTGCACAGTGTATTTCTTTGGCCTGAGCTTTCCTCATTTGGACCCAGCGTGGCACTTACATTAAAAGGAAAAAAAACAAAAAAAGCAAAGCCCAGTGCAAAATACTCTCTTGCACAGGTAGTTTTTCACCGGCGAGCGGATGAGAGAAAGAGCAAACCACGTGTGACCGGTATTAGTCACATCGCCGAATGCACTGCTGGCAGGAGCTGTGGTGAAAGGGCAGTCGGAGAATCCCTACAATATTGCTGCCTTAATACTTTCAGGTTCCAGGCAAAGATGCCATTCCATACACTTGGTACATACACAACTTCCAATTGTTTTTACTTCTTCTGTAAGTGCCATGGGAAATTGATTTTACAGATTACTAAGATACTATTTATTTGCAGAAAACCTATTTCTAAATAGCAGTTAGTCATTTTACTGAGCAATCTATGGCCTTTTATATTTTGGTTGTTTATGTTGTGTGCCATATAGGGCTAGCAATTTCCTAATTTGCATGATGTTCTGTGCAAGGGTGTATTTTGGTTTCTGCTGCTGTGTCAGGCTAATGCCACTGTTGCTATGGCAATGGCGATGTTTGAGGCTGCTCTGTCACCTTTGTCCTGCTATTTTTTTTAAACACAAATTCATGCTGCAGAGGCCTGAAAAGCAGGCAGAGGGTTTGCTACAGGAGCTCAGCCCCATCTCTTGTTTATGTAGAATAGATTAGAAAGCAGTGTGGCAATTTCGTAGATGAATAAAGTTTAAAGCCAGCAGAGCTCATGAGATCTGCTGAAGCCAACCTCTCATATAAATGTCACTGAGTTATCCTTGTACGGCAGTCGAGACATCCTGGCTGGGAAATACTGCGAGGCATCCTGTAATAGCAAATACCCATAACCATCAGTTCATCATCATCTTGCGCAGTTTCATCCAAGGTTTTAGAAATTCTCCATGGTTTAGAAAAAGAAAAAGTCTACCAGATTTTTACCAGCTCCACCATGACCTCCAGTGCTTTTTCAAGGTCACCGCGTTTCCTGCCACATTCCCTTGTCCCCAGGTATCGCCCTCAGGATCATGCTTTTCCTTCCCATTTGCGAGCAGTGAAGCACTTCTGCTTGTCTGGGTGCAGCTGGCAGTGTGATTCAGCCAGCCTTTCAGCTTTATTTACCCTCCCACCTTTCTTCGGGTATTTTATCAGCAGTGATTTGTATGTATTTCCACATCACTAACGAAGATGCTGGGAACTGGCTGTGCGTGGATCTCTAAGAAGCTCCAACAGCAACTCCTGCACCTGAGGATACCTCTTATTTTTTCCACACTGTCACCCTACCCTGGCATTTTCCCAGTATGGCAAAGCG
Organism: Elanus axillaris; assembly: GCA_026212715.1. Classification (NCBI taxonomy): domain Eukaryota; kingdom Metazoa; phylum Chordata; class Aves; order Accipitriformes; family Accipitridae; genus Elanus; species Elanus axillaris. Next base: position 19,921,164 of record JANZLQ010000061.1, on the reverse strand, counting down.
TATCAAACACGATGCAAGGCACAGGCTCTTCAATCTTCAGGATTGCTGAGTTAAAGCTATTTTAAAATGTGTTGAAATGGTTAAGGTGAGCTGGAGTGCTCCTCCACGGCGGGGGCAGCACGTGTGGCTGGGGAAGCAATCTGGAGCTTGGCCTTCAGTGAAGGAATATGGCAGCTCCATGCCCGGCCTTCCAAAAACCACGTGAGCCTGCGCTCCGAAAAATGACAAAGCAGTCCTGTCTCAAGGGAAGGACAGACCGTGGTTCCCCTTGCAGGCAGGAGGGGGAAGGGTTCAGCGAGGATTTTGGGCTGGGTGGCTGCAATCAGCCCCCGGCTGCCGGAGGCTGAACACCTCTGCAGGAGCAACGAGCATCGCCCATACTCTCCCTGAGCTGGGGTTAGAGGTCACGAAACTCTAACTCGCTTTAAGCTCTGTTTGGTGCCAGGAACTGCCGATGCCGCCTTCTGAACCATGTAGGCTCCCCAACCACGGGACCTTCCCGTCGGCATCGTTTCTTGCTCCGGCTTTCTGTGTTGTGCTATTGGAGCAGGTGCCCTTAGGGCTGCAGCCCGCAGACCGGTAGGTGCCTGCCTCTGATAGACCTTCCCTCCCACTGTGGCTTCCTGGCTCTGCAAACAGAAGGAGAGGGGATGACTTTTTTGGCAGAGGGTCAGGATCTGGGGTATCCTACCCCTACTACCTACAGTGGTGCCCAGCTGATTATGAAAGAGCGTTTATCATTCCTGAGCCATTCGTTTGAGGGAAATTGAACAACACAGCGGTTACCCTCAAGGTGTCCGGGGACCATCCGCTGCCTCTCGTGTGTACGTGATATGATGAAACTGTTTTGGAAAGCAAAAAAAAACAAAGAGAGAGTATTTATGTCCTTTGCTACCTCTATGCCTCCTCGCTATCTCCAGGCAGCGCGGCTATGGAGATCTTTGATGTTTGCCACACACGCAACAGCAGCATTGGTGGTGCTTGCTTTTATGGCCCCAATATGATATTAACCGCAGTAATTTAAGATAGTCTGTAAAGAAATCTTGCACAACTGTTTAAGTCTAGAGATACGGTTACCATTGCTGTCTGACACTTTGTCCTCATGGGATCAAGGCCATAGTCCACAATCCTCCCTGCGTCTTCCTAAAATGTAGCTGGCAGTTTTTAAGCAGTGTTTGTTCCTCAAGGACCCATAAAATCACCTTTTAAGAAGGGGAACGACACAAATCATCAGGAAGTTCTGGTTTCCAGTAGTTTCTGTATTTTGTAAAGCCTTCCAAAAATCTTAGGAATCAAAGGAAAACTAGGGTTTCAGCAGAAGTGTCCCCTGCTTTTTCAAGAATGTGGAAACCAGACAGTGCTGAAAAATAAAAACCATCACTCTAAACCATTACTTATATCACTGCACAAATGCCAAATATATCAACTCTGTTTTGTCTTCTCTGTCATTTCTGGATAAATGCCAGGATCATGAATATCAGAGCTATTAACGTCGCTACAGCTTTGCTAGACCCAGCCTGCCTGCAGCCGAAAATGAACATCACCTTTACCGGGGGTGGGGGGTGGTAACTTAAAATCTGCTGGTGAGGTTTTTCCCTGCCTTGGCTGCAGCTGTGCCCTCGTACAGCAGTCAGTGGAGAACTCGACTTCCGTAGAGCGCACAGAGCCCCATCGGCGAGCAGGCTGCCATCGGGCTGCTTCTTCACCTCCAGGAACGAGTAAGTCATGTTTATTATTTATTTCAGTTATTCTTCCATTGCAAGTCGAACAAAAAAAAGGTCAACAATGTTGTTTCACCCTATTTGCTTCCTTAAAGTCGAAGTCGTGCTCACCGTGGCTTCCCTGGCCTGCAGTGACTGGCAGCATGCAGAGCAGCTAACTGACAGGTAGCCGAGATCTTTCTCCTGGAGGTTGGATGTGATGTTGTCTGCTTCCTTCTGCTTTTTGTTTGTGGCATTTATTTTTTTCTTTTTTCTTTTCAGAAGGGTGGCAGGGTGGTTTTGTTCCTTTCTCTTCTTCTTCTCCAAAGATGGGCTGAAACTTGACCTCCTGATTGTTCATCCCAGACGCTCTCAGGAAAGCTCTGAGTGGTAAATGAGGTTCCAAATGCAGGAAGAGATTACTGTATTTTTCTTTTCCTTTTAAAAACCTTGAATAGATGAAAATAGATGGTAATCAACAAACCTGTAGCTAGAGGAAAAATCCCTTTAACTCACATTTTACTTCAATTACACTGAGGACAAAGAAACACATTGCACCATGTGCATGAATAGATGCTTTATTATTCAAAACAAGCTTCAAAGAGCATTACGTCCCCTATAGAAAATATGCAATCAGTGTTTAATTCAATGGTAGGATGCAAATTTAAATTCCCATAAGGGGAAGACTGTTAATATCATTTAAATTGGTTGTAAATTACAGATAATACGCTTGAGACCCGAATACAGATTAGCAGAGTGTTGCTTTATGAATCCAGCCCTACTTTGGACTTATGGTGTATTTATTTATGGACAATAAGACAATGCAGGCTTGTTTACACCTATATTTTATTATCATCTGACACAGTCCCCATGCAGGGGGGGGGGGGGGGGGGGGGGGGGGGGGG
>JANZLQ010000061.1:19897363-19918549 GCA_026212715.1 Elanus axillaris | reverse complement strand
GTACACATGCAGGACCCCCCCCCCCCAGTTGGTTTTTAAAATACAGCTGTTAGCTCCAGTTTGATGGGGACTGGTTGTGTGGAGATGCTTTTTGGTTGCAACCGTATCTGTTCTCCTCTCTGTCCGCTCCAGCGTTAGATGTTTCTGCAGCTTTCGCATCACACAGAAATTAGCCGAGAGGAATCACCATTTCCCTATTTTATTGGCAGCAGAGGGAAAATCCTGGCTGCTTAGTGTAACCCATCGGTTTGCGTGTGCTCGGCACACCGCTCCCTTGCAGGGCTCGAGGGCTGCTGCTGTCTTTGCTGGGGTGGGTGCCTGGGTTGTTTTGCTATAGCAAGTCCGGTGTGTCACTCCCCACGGCCACAGCTGCCGAGCAAGGAGCCTGGGCTCTCGGCAAGAGTTTTTAGGGGATTTTTTGTTTCCAGAGAAAACAAAGTTCTGTGGCTTAATCCTTTGTGCACCAAAATAATCATTAAAAACAACCAACGCACATTAAGACCAGGGTATTTAAAATGAGGGCGTGTCTCACGCGGCACTACGTCTGTTTGCTGTTACTTTCTGCGGCATATTTCTTGCCCATTCTTCCATTGCGTTTGTATAAGACAATAACTTGTCGAACCGAGATTTTTTATTTGGTAAAAAGCGAATGACTAGTCATTCAAGAAGCAGCTCTGCAAACCACTGATGGTATGAATAAGCCCTTCTGGTATGGATCCCATTAAGGCCACACTAGCAATGTTTTGCTGGGCTGTGTCACGAGAAATTTTGGAGCACGTTTCTTCAGGTCCAGAGCATGTGTTTTACATCCCCAGGTGTACTGGTATTACACCAGCACATTACAAACTGAGTATAAATATCTTGTGTAGCAAAAGCACCACACTTTGTGGTGAATTTCTTTCAAGGCAGTGGAGCTTACCTCCCCAGAGTCATGGAAATGTGGCCATTGCTTTCAAACCCTGTTTTACAGAGCGGCTTTTACCTTGAATGTCTATGCGGGAGGGTGGAGGGGCAGAACACACCTCTCTGGCCATTTCTGAACCTTCTGGGTTTACCCAACCGCTTACATATTCATCCTGCACTGGGTGCAGAGAGAAAACCACTTCCCCACCTTACTTTCCTCCCTCTGTTTTCAGGCCCATCCAATTATCCAATCCAGATGAAGCACCGGAGCTCCTTGTGCTTTTCTGTTGTCTTAAGGAGCTCACTGCCATCAGAAAGATCTTCTTAAACAGAACACAAAGGTGCTTATCCAGCCTTATCTTAAACTTCTTGTGTGTACGCTGACCAGCTCGTGCTGCTGCAGTCTGTGCTGGGAAAGCAGGCGGCTCCTTCCTGGATCTTTCCAACTCCTCCTGACCCCTGCGGACGTCTGGACGCCAGAAGTGGATGCAGTGTGATGGTAATGCTCTCATAGAAAGATAATTTCATTGCATGCGGGGATGATACCATTTCTCTGTTTCTGCTTGTGCAGATGCTCTTGAAGCCTGCTTGTTCCTCTGGCTAAATTGTTATACCGGGAGCACCATATTCAGTAATTTCTCTCAAATTACTTCCAGGCCTGTTTTAGGGTCACTGATTTCCAGAGTACAACTCCCCATCTTACACTCCTGTTCTCCATTTATTTCTAAATTCATAACTGCCCCTACGCTTACATGAAAATGCACGTGGTTTACATCAGCCATCGTCACCAGAGGTGCATGCAGGTCTTTCCAGGTTATAAAACCTGTATTGAATAGCATTAGATCGAGAATAGGCTCCCACCAGACTCCACTACAACCACTCTGTACGGGATTACCATTCCCTACCTCCAATTTTTTTCAATCTCTCAGTTCACTAGTTTATCATTCTTTGAATGGGACCTGCATTGGTTTTGTTTAGTGCTTTTTCCCAAAACACAAAGATGTAGGTACCTTACGGCAAATACCGTCTTTTATAACCTGCAGACTTGTGATTTTATTAAAAACATGCTATCAGGTATAGTTGACAAAACCTGTTTTCCATGAAGTGAGGGTGATTGGCATTACTTATGCTCTCATCTTTCCATTTTTTTACAGACTGATCAGCCTTTCCCCTGACTATGCCTGTGATCAATGCCAGGGTAGCTGGTTCAAGCGTCTCCTGTATCATTCCTTTAGCTTTCTAAAATATCGGCCCAACACTTTGCTTTTAGGGCCCTCCTGGTCTTCTTCTCATTTGCTTTTTATTCCCTTCTCCCACTCCCATCTTTGGGGGATTTCCCCAAGGCTTAAAGTTTTATTTCAGAGCACTTCTCTGCCAGTTCTTATGTTGTTTTATTCTGGGCTTTTCCAACACTTTTTGGTGTGAATGAGCACAAAACTTTTCCATCCAGTGGGCCAGTTCAGCCTTTGCTTCATACTTTTCCTGGTGGTTTGCATATGTGGGCATACACACATTACCAAATCAGCCTGACATTTATCACTGCACTTTCAGTGCTGCCATCTCAAACCTGACTGTGCTCTGATTGAAGTAATTTGGTTTTGAAATGGGCATCATTAGCATTACAAGCGGGCTCTGGATTTTAGGATGCAAGTTCTGAAGTTCCCTGCTACTGCTAAGTGCCAAATTTTCTATGCTCCTCTGTAGCACGAATAAGTTAAGCTGTTTCATTAATGAGAAATGGTTATATGTATTTTCATTTCCACCATGATCAAAAGTGAACATCAGTGCAAGGAGGAAGACAGCGGAGTCTTGTCCAACACAGGTTTGAGCTTAGCACATGATGGGCTTAATCCTGCACTGTGAGTCTCACTGACTTTCATTGCAGGAGATACCCAGCACCTTATAGCCTCAAAGTCCCACAAACACCTTCCCTCAGATTTGAAAACTTAAATACCATAATTGCTTAACTGTCTTATTTAATTAAAGCCACGAGGAGGCAAGGCTGACAGACAGGCATGCCGCTACCCTGTCACGGTAGGATTGCTCCCAAACGTAACAGAAATGGGTCTCCCTCTGTCCCTCACTCTGCATGCCTACCCCTCTCCCCTCCTTTCATCACGCTCTTCTCAGCGTAATTAGAGGAATTCCCTCCTCGGCCTTGTTGGCTGCAGGTACCAATTTGCAGCCTCCGCTTGACCGATGATGAACATGTCTTCGGAGCAGAACCGGGGGACTGCCTCCAGCCTCCTGTGCTGCTACCCCCGTCCTTCTCAGGTCCTGCGGAAGGTGGTCCCAGCCTGTGCCCATCCACCCTCGCTCATTTACCTACGTCCATTGCTGTGGAGCACACCACGGCGAGGGCAGGTGCCAACGCGCGTCCCACGGGTGCAACAGACAGGAGCGATGTGGGGCAGAGAGGGGCTAAAGAAGAGCTTAAAGCCTCCCTGGAGGCATCGCCTGGTGGCCTGTTTCACCGCGCACTGGGCTGTTTAGTGGTTATGACTTTGAACAGAAAGCCAAGTTTGCTCTTTGAGTTTCTGTATGAAATAGGGTGATAACACATCAAGTGGCTAATGTCAAGAGACTTTGGGCTGTATTCATGATGCTTCGGTGAATTGGTAAAGACACAATAAATTATTGCTTCAGAAGTTTCTTCATTCACCTGCTTCAGGCAAATGGGAAAACAACAATCAGTATTTCTTTTTGAGATGCCAGAAATCCTAAACATATGAAATTTCCTGACAGTCCCTACACTTGCACTTGGATTTTATGAGGTTGCATCAGTTGACCTTCCCCCTTTCAGAGTTCAAGCAAGCTGAAAAAAATGAATTGTAATAAATACAGCCACAGATGGATTTAAGCACAATACCACAAAGCAAAGGACATTCAGTAATCCAGAAAATGGGCCATATTCTAAAGGCAGTTCATTCTGAATTTTCAGTGAAGGAGTTGATAATGTCTCCCACTGAAATGGAAATGAAATGGAGTTCAGTGGGACAAAGTTTTGCTCCGTAAAAGCCTCTGATTCTGAGCCAGCATCTTAAGAAAGCTTTACAGAGGAGTGAACGGGAAGCCATTTGTTTGTTTGTTTTGTATTAAGAACAGGGATTTAAGGAAGAAGGAGGGAAGAAGGTGGTGGCACTGCCCCAATGACCACTTGCGAGCGGGCCGTCCCTCCTTCTCGATGCTGCAGCCAGGTGTGGCTCAGAGCAGACTGTGTGGCCATTCAGCATCTGAAACCACAGACATTTCAATGTCCTTTAGCTTTTGAAGCTTCTTCCTTCTGTCCTTGGTCTGCCTTTTTCTCCTGGCGTGCCTGTTTCCCCCTCAGCCACTTCCACGTGTCTCCCCACGCATAGGAAAATCCTCCAGATTTCACAAAGCATCCATCTTTCCCTTTTATTTAAATTTCTCTTGAAAACTTTCTCAGCCACCACACCTACAAATCTCACCCATCTGGGGCTGGTTAGGCAAATACGAGCTGTGACTTCTGGTTTTCTGCAAACCCTCTTCCTTTTACTGCTCCCCCACTTTCCCAACCCAGCTCTAAGCTGATTTTTCCCACCCTTTGCACCCTGCTAATGTGCAGATCTGGTGGAGAGGGGACTCTCCTTTTTGCAATCCGGCTGCAAGATGCCCAGCACAGAGCTTTAGCTGTCAGGTCCTCCGGCTGGAGGCACTGAGAGGGAGCCGGCTGGGAATTTGCGCTATCCCATCCACTATTTGCAACATTCCTCTCTTGCTCCAGTTACAGAACCAGAGTGAGCGACCTTGCTGTCTGCATGCTGCCAGTGCCAACACGCTGTGCACCTTCACCTGCTACAGGCAAGCTCTCAGGAATCGAACAGTTAAATATTCAGCTTTTTGCAAAGTTTGGTGCTTTTTACGCTGCTCACAAACACCGCTTTGTACAACACCAGGTGCTTCATGGAAAAGCCGAAATTCGAGCACTGAAGCGATCCCAAGCCACAGAGCCACTGGTTTCGGGCAGGGGTCTGAGGCAGGCACAGCTCTGGCTGCCTATCCCTATTTCAGTGAAAATCTACCAGTCGAAACCCTGTTAGGTGTCTCTGACAGAAACACCGTGTGCCAGTAAATAAATTCTAGTTTATAAAACTGGCTTGTTGGGAACAGGGAAGCCGTTTTCCCACTGCGTCTCATCCCTGTCCCTAAATATGCAGCGCACATCACACATGTGGAGGTGAGACCTCAGCGATAAATTGCAGAGCAATGTGCTAACTGAATTTGTATTGCAGCCCCAGCAGCCTCCCCCGCCCTCTGACTTTTAGCCCATCTCTCAGGATTTACTCTTAACGTTCCCCTGAACAGCCTCCGTTTAAAACCAGAAAACTAACACAGAAAGCCCACTGTCACCAAAAAAATCCAACCCAGCCACCTGCTAGAGGCTTTTTTTTTCCTTCTTCCGCACAAGAATTTCCAGAGAACGCAACCTGGCCAGGGGAAGAGATGAGCAAGTGGCAGTCCTGGACCAGTTAGCAGTTTCTTTATAGATAAAGATATGTTGATATCAACCTGTGACCCCAAGGCTTTTATCCTGCAGCCATACAGACAAATGCAAAGGGGGAGCGAAGTTCCACTGTTTGGACGTGGCAGCCTTTTGCCACAAGCGTGGCACAAGATGGGAAAATGGAGAATCAGACGGTGCAATGTTCAAATTTAATCTTTCAGGGAGACGAATGGGCCGTGGCACTGGGAAAGAGAGCGTTCCTGTTTCTTAGTGACACTCTGTTTAGATCTGGAAGAGCTCCCAGAAAGGACTTGAAGTATGAGAGACCTTTGTTTTTGAAAACACAATTTTGGCTCATTTCAGAGGGTTTTTATGGTTTTCTGTGGGCATGGATAACTGGATTCGTGACAAATGCTTTTGTATCCCTTACCAGCAAAAGTATACAGAAGCTGTCACAGTATTTTTAAATTTCAAACCCCACATTGCTCATTTTTCCCTAATATGTTTTGATCTACACAGCACCACCATCATCTGGTGTATACACGTTTTATTTACATCAATGTAGCACAACTCATGTAATTTACTCGATGATGTCAAATTGATTCAGTTTTGCACTTTTGACTCTCTTGCTAAGAGTTAATTCTCTTTTACCTCCTGCATTAGAGGCCGCTGCTCTCAGGATCAGACAGTCTCAGAGGCCATGATGTCCCATGGCACTGGGACGGGTACGCGGAGTTTTCCTCCCTGGTACGGACCAAAGAGAACTGGAGCCATGGGATTTCCTTAGCGCTGGGGACTGCCGTGTCCTTGGACAAGGAGTGAGATTTACATCAAACATCTTTAATAAAAGAAAATTATGATAAGCCATTCTCCAGGCAAGAGCTGTAAATACCACTGTGTGTATTGGCTTTTAAAATAGAGATGTTAGCCAGAATATCTCAGGCTGTATAATTTAGGGTCTTTTATCATTTCATCTTCCAGTTATGGTACCACAAAAAGTGATGTCTGGAAGATAAATTTCACATGCAGAAGAAAACCCCTCACTTACTTACAATGTATTTAATACTTGGAATGGCGTAATAGAAAGGCCAGTTTTATTATTTTTCCAAAAATGGACTTAAACCCTCAGTACTTCCTGCAAAATGGCTGAGTTTTTGAAAACTACCTAAGCTTTTACGAGTTTCAGACCTTTCCTTTCTTCAACATCATAGGGAGCAGAGTTATTGTAGTCTGAGAACCCCAGTATATTTTTCATGACACGTTGGTGTGCAGCGATGGGGTAAGCAGCAGGTTATTAAACACAGACTACAGTAATGCCTATTTCCCAGCAGAATGGAGGATGCAGACTTCACAAGTTTCTGAGGTTAAATTACAACAACGACTTTGACTGGTCTTCAAGCTCTTGCGCTGAAGCAGATGTTCATACTTTACCTCCATGTGGGATATAGCTATTGAACAAAATTAAATGTCAGAGCAGATGCAGTCGATATGTGATGTATGTGATTTGGTGACCTCATGGAAGGAGGGAGGAAATCAGACTTCACAACTATTTGTGGTCTGTTTGTGGCTTGTGGAAGGTTAAGACCAACAGGTGAAAAAGATTGGGAGGTTATATTGAAAACAGGGTAGGCTGAATGAAAGAAACACGTAGTCCCTGCCACGCAGTCTGTAGGTAACTGGTAATTATCAAAACAGAAACCTGCTTTTCACAAGGCATGTAGGCAACAGACCATCACAGAAAACAAGTACGGCAGCTCTGCACTTGTATTTCGCCTAAAGAAAACACAGAATTGAGCCAGCCTTGGCAGAAAAGTGCAGGGCAAATTAACCCTCTCTTAGAGACAAGAAAAATCATCCCAGGGACTGGCCATCTCAGCCACTTCTGTGTGTCCACGGAGATGTGCAGAGGCACAGTGGGTAAAGATAAGGGCAACCAGCAGGACCCAGGAGGTACCCGGGGCATCCTGCATTTGGGAAGACCCGCAAGGGAGATTGCTGAGGCACCAAAGAATCCTTTACTTTATGAAATACACTTCATGATGTGCGAGTGCATAGATCATCCAGGGAGAAACTTGTCTGTCCGATCTGCTGTCTAAATCACAGTGAAGCGGCAGGAGTGCAGTATTTCCTTGGCTGCAGAGCATGAAGGGGACGCGGTCCTCCATGCCTCCTGACACGCCCGGCCAGATCCCTTTTCCCTCCCACCATCCACCTGGTTGGGTGCCGGAGCTGCAGGCAGCGTTCGCCTTCGCTACCAGGAGGCAGCCCCTCTGCTTGCGGCGGGACTGTGTATGTCCTGACTGGTGCTGTGCTGGCAGCTGCCCGTGCTCTGGACCCCCGCTGGCCAGCCCTGCGTGCCCCAGCAGACTGACCCTGCATCAGCTTATGGGTGTCAGGTACCCGAACCGCAGAGCAGAAGTTTGAAAACCCACGTGAGGACGCCCCTTGTCCGTACAGTGCAAATGGCCTGGGTGCTTCGCTCCCTGGTCCCTGCATCCCACCTGGAGATGCCTCGAAGAGCGTGGCCGGGTGTGTGTGCAGCGGGGAGCTCCGCACTGACTGAAGAGAACAGATTTTTGCACTGCGTGCTCCTGTCCGAGAGATGTGGATTTCATAGGAGAAATCATGCAAAAGTCAGCCCAGAGGAAAAAAAAATTCCCTGTAGGAAACAGCATCACCTGGGCGATGTCGCATCTAACCAAGGGACAGGAGCATTGCTGTTTCCCCAGCTCCGCTGGAAACACCTTTCCCCCCTCCTCTCGGAACAGCATCAGCACCTCGTACCAGGGACAGACGGCCATCCTGTGCCTGACGAGCCCTCCCAGGCTTTGCTCCCCTGCGTGTAATTTCTGACACCAGAGCCTCCAGCTTATGGCAGCAGTGCTTGTTCAGCACCGGAGAGCAAGACCTGGCATTCAGTACTATTGAATTTCATATCCTTTTTATTGCTCTGGCTTTCAAGGTCACTCAGTTTTCCTGCACGGTCGACTGCCGCACCCTGACCACGGTGCTCATTCCTGCCAATGGGAATACCTTTTTTGGAGACTACAGTGAGTGCTTGATTAACAGCATGTGTCAGGGAACGACACCGGTTCCCACTGTGTCTCCCCAACCCCACAGCATCACTTCTAGCCCACAGGGCAATCAACTCAGATTGCGCTTCTGGAGGACGGGTTTCCCAAAAGGCAGTTTTTCTGCCCCAAAAGGGCTCTCCTGCAGCAGCATCAATGTGGAGCCGGCAAGCAGGCAGCGGAGACGGCCAATGAAGACCTCATCCTATGTCCAGTTGAGGTGAAATGGACGTTGTAGGCTTCAGGAGGGTTTGTCTTTCACCAAGTATTTTCCAAAATAATGTTGAGGGACGACTGACAGAGCTCCTACCCCCCCTTCCATCTGCGCCCACGTGTGCTGTGCACTGAGGTTGGGGTCCTTGCCTAGGGCGCCATTTTGGGGTGCACATGTGGGAATGCCGGCGTTTTGGTCAGCCATCTTCAGCACAGGTGTAAAAATCCTGATTTAAGACTAATTATGGCAAAGTAATTATTTCTGAGCCAGCATGGCAGGCAGTCCCAATTAGCTCTAAATAGGATATAAGTAGTGTGGGGGAGAAAACCTTCTGTCAGGGGAATCTAGGCTAGAAGGGGCTGAGAAGACCCCAGACGCAAGTGAAATAAATAGGAACCTTTTCAAGCGGAGAATTAGGTTGTGCTACTGCTTCTCGGTTTCCCATAACCGTGAGTCCTGGAAGGAAGGCAGGCAGACGGTTGGGCTTTCTCTGCTCTGCTGCAGATGGGGAATGGCCTCACAGTAGCCCCTGCCAAATAAAAAATTCATAAATTACCTTTACCAGGATAATTTTCCAACAGGCAGCTCTACCGTTGTTGCCAGCACCCATATCCTGGTAGCTGCGTCCACAGATTTTTGTGTTCAGCGCATTTCATGTGCTCAACAGAAACCCATCAGACGGCATTTCCTTCAGCCGGCCAAAGGAAATCCTGCTTGATTCCCTCCCAGTTTATTCCAGGTGCAGCCTTAAAGCAAGAGTCTTCATACCTTTGCCTTTCCTCCCGATCAATAGCTGCTGGGCAGCTGCATTTCAAGAGCTAAGTGTAAAGATGTTCAAGAGGTTTTCAGACTCATTAACAATGTTTTAAAGTGTTATCTCGAAAAAAAATATTTACAGCTTTTCTGAAACATTACAACTAACTTTCTGATTTTAATATACATTTGTCCCGTGGGTTTTTCACCCATTAAGATAGATTAAGTGACTATTCTAATGTACAATAGCAGATTTTGCCCTGTGGTTTAGTGGCTGGCTGTGGTTGACTGATACCCAGCCCTCTGAATCCCTGCTGAGTATCTAAGCTCTACGAGCTGCAGTGAATGCATTTAATCTACATAAAAAGAACACAAATTGCATGTTAGCCTTTTTGAGCCCAGTAATCAGTTTTACAATTTACTTGGTATGCTTCTCCGCAGTCCTAGTGGCTCCAAGGAGGTTCCAAGGATTCTTCCTCTTTTTTTTTTTTTCCCCTACCCATCTCACATAGAAGAAAAGTGTTTGCATTTTGATTGTGCTCATTCCCTGACCCCTGTAATTTAACCATTGTTCATATTTAGTGCCGACTGGAGTCCTGCGGGGCAGCTGATAACAATAATTTGTAATAAAGCATACGCAGGCTCCATTTTTTTTATCCTTGTTTTCCCTAATAATGCGAAATTAAATTTGTTAATTAAACCAGATGAAATCAAATAGGATTCTGGGGCTGCAAAAATACACGGATTATCCCAGCCTCACATTTAGGATGATTATAATATTTGGCATATATATAGCGCTTCAGAGTGGCATCGCAGTTAATCCTTACCCTACCGCCCCTCTGAAGTGTTGTTAGTCCTCAATTTGCAGATGAGGATGCCCAAGCAGAGAGGTTAACTCCGGAATCAGCAAAAGCCAGCGCCGGCACAAGTGGCTTGCCACAGCCCCACCCTGGAGCGTGATTTTGGATGGCCGGGAGATTACCAGGGAAGCCTGTAGGTCCCCTGAGCTTTCGTGGGATGGGGGATTTGGAGGCGACATTCCAGAACAGGGCTTGGAGGCTGCGGGTCCAGCTGGCGTGCTCCGAGCCAGAGGCACTGGGCACATCCCGCTGGTCCTGTCATGGAGGCATCCTTCGGAGACCGTGAGGTGCAAGCCGAGCTGCCCAGCTGCCAGCAGAAGAGAGGCTTGTCCCCAAGTTATTATAATCCCAAACACATACATGCTTTTCAGGACTCGGCAAAAAGCAAAACTAAACTAATGACTAGGGGAAAAACATACAAAATACCCTTTAGACTGAGCTGTTCTCCGGCAAAATGTGGTTTCAGCTAAATGTTTTGTGGGGTAATGTTGACACTGGTGTTGGCAGATGAGAAAATATTGTATCCGTCCGTCTCCGCTCAGTTCCAGCTCATGTCATTTTGATGTTTTTTTCATGGTGCCATTTGGATGCACAAACATGCTTAGGTGTGCAAGTGAAAACAAAAACGAAATTAAACACACCAAAACATGATGTCTCGGCAGCCCTGCGATTTCTTTCGGAGGAGAGCTGGATTTTCTGGGGCACTGCAGGCTGCAGCTCTCCCTGCCAGGGCTCAGCGCTGCTCCCACCCCTGCGCTGCACATTCCTCATCGGCAAAATCCTGGTCCCGGAGCAGCTCTGGTAGAGATAACGTGTGAGATGGTGGGAGCGTGCGCAGGCTGGGCTGGAGGCTGGTGGTGGCTAGATTTCTCGTGATGAATCACAGGCTGTAATACTCACAGGATCGGCCTGGGTGCACTAGGGACGCAGGGTCTCCTCGCTGAAGGGGTGATCATAAATCAGCCCGTGACGTGAGCTAATGAGGAACGAGATGAGGGGTGAGAAGCTGAGGGTGGCTGATAGCGGACAGAGCTGATGTGGCTGGGAACATCTCATCAGGCTTGTAGCCCCCGTCGGCCGTAACAGACAAGATTAAAAGGATCATCTCCATATTCTCCCCAAAAATATGTACCTTCAGCAGACAGTAAATTCTAGCAGCTCGAAAGGGTGAACTTTGCCGAAAGCCGTGAGGACATCGGAAAGAGATTACATCTTTTTCCTTAGCAGAGATCTTCAGGACATCTGGAGGACAGCTATAAAATTTTTTTATTTTATGTTTTAATTACATTTTGAGACTGTTAGGCTAAGCATCCTGTGCTTTAAAAAGAGAAAACTCCATGCTCAAAGTATACAGAACATTAAAAGATCTACCGAGAACTGTAGCTGTGTTTTGGTTAGTTGTCACTTGCAACTCAGTATATTATAAATAAGGGAAGAGGGAACATTAAAACATGAGCTCCAACAATTTTCACCAAGAGTCCAACAAAGAAACAGACTATAGGTGTTGACAAGAATTGTTTGGTGGAGAATGATATTGCAGATTGCAGAGCCTGTGAACATCAGCTTTACATAAACTTCTTCCATATGAGACGTTAATCAGGACAGAGGACCCAGGGATCTGAAAACAATCAACATTTCCCCTCCCAGACCCTTAATGCTCAGGGTGAGGAGCATTTGCCGGGAGCCCCGTGCCGCTCCGGCAGAGCCAGCCCAGGGAAGGGGCTCCCTCGGGTTGGGGGTGCGGGAGTCAGTAAAATAGGCTTCTGAAGGAGGGCGAACCGGACCTGAACGAGCCTGGGACAGATGTTTCAGTGGTAAAAAGGAACAAAAGAAGGAGTAGAAAGTGCCTGGGAGGTTTAAAAGAATAAGTGGAAGGGGGAGGCCAGCAGCAGAGGAGACAGAGCTGCGGACGTACACACGCAGCTTAGGTAAATAGATAGATGACTGTAGCTCCTACAAATTAACTTTGGTGATGAGCGAAAGTATTCACAAAGGCAATGTAATAGGTATACGCAAAATATCTTCAAATACACTGATATGAATATATTTCATATGTTTATGACTATATATGAAAATATATAAGCGTAGTTTGCGTATCCTTTGAACCAGGATTTGGAAGGAAGGAATAATTCTCAGAAAAGTAAACAACTGTGTTTCACAGTTTCTAAGCAAGATTTCAATTTTGCTTTGTCAAATGACATTTTCATTTTCAAAAAAAAAAGAGGGGTTGGTTGCCCTATTTACCTTTGTATAAAGATCTAGTGGTGGAATACAGTCTGATTGCAAAATATATGCTGTTCCCAAGGGAACTGCTGCTTGAAAGCGCTCACTAGCCGTGATTAGACTGATCAGACGATCATTTGCTCTCAGCTGAAGCCAGTATAAAGCCAGAGAAAGTCAATTGGCTTGAAGGACCTCTGTTACAGTCACCCAGCCAGCTTCTCTTCCTTGGGTAAAAGGGACAAAAATAGCTATTATGACCAGAGTATTGCTCCTCGCTCAGGGCAGCACCCCAGCTGAATTCAAGGGCTGGATCCACAAATGTGGGAGATATTGCCTTGTGATGTACTCATGCCATACCCATTTAAACCCGCAGTGATTTAATCAGTTCCTGTTAGGGGCAAAACCCACCTTAAACTGTGGGGCACAACAAGTTCCTAATGATAATGACTTTTTTTTTTTTTCTTGGTTTTTTTTTTTTTTGGTGCTAAACTGATCAAGGCGGCAGGGGGCCATGCCCAGATGCCCTGTGCCCACCATCAGTCTGGCACGTCCATCATCTCTAGCCCCTGCCAGGGAAGGCCCCCGGGCTCTGCGTGTCCCTGCTGCTCCCAGTACCTGGCACAGGGATGCTCCGGAGCCTGGCGGTACCTCTCTCCCTCGCTTGCCCCCAGCCCTCCCCGCCAGGGCTGGATCCTCCCTCTGCTTACAGCCGCGTTACAGTGGGTTAGAGCTTCAGCACACACAACTTGGGAATGCACCGTTAAGAGCAAGACTCAAATTGTCTATACATTTTTCATGTTCTCTTTTTTTGTCTCTTTAAATGCTCTTGGGGGATACTTGTGGGGTATTTTAATTATTTTTTTTTTCTGCAAAACGAATCCAAAAGATTAATGTAAAGTCAAGCAATCTTCTTTTACTTAAACAAAGTCACTCGCACATACACTTTCACTCCCCACCCCTTGGGGAGTGAATATTTATACATTGAATCCTGCAATAATAATTTAACTCCAGTGTGCCCACTGCCTGACAGAAATGCCAGCGCTACACTTACTCTCTTCAAGTAACATGGTGTATTTGGGACTTGAAGAGAGTGAAGCTAGAACAATCCGCACACTGGAGTGTTTAATCCCACAAGTGACTACCCAGAGCCAGGTGGGAGTGCCTTCGGAGAGTTGCAAGCGTCCGTGCTCTGCATGATGTGGCTCAGGATCAGAAAGAGAAGAGAAAATCTCTCGGTAGCACACCCAGCTTCCCTCTCCCACTGCCAGGGCTGTCGCCACGTTACCCCAACCCAGGGTCCTTCTCATGTCGCACGGCCACAGAGACGAGCCTTGGCTCTGGTCTTGGCAGCTGTGCTACGTACCAGACGCTTTCTGCCCCCAAAAGTCCAAATTTTCCTTTCCTTGACCTTTGGCCAACGCTTGCTCTTCTACTATAAATAATTCCCCACCTTTGTTTAAACTGTTAAACTGAAGGTATTTATTGCTTGTCATCGTATTCCCCAAGATTTTCCTCTCTCTGCTAAAGATACTGGTGATCTGTAGTCACTCTTCCTAAGTCTTATCCTCCCATCTGTTCGTCCTTCCATCCATCCCTCCTGACCTGGCCCCACAGACAGTAATGCTTTTCAGCCAACCTACAGGGAATATGAACTTGTCTCTGGGGTGACTGAGGAGGAAGGACATGGTGGCGATGCGGAGGGCAGGCTTGTCATGCCCAGCTTACGGAGCCTACCAGATCGCCACCATTTTCACTTGACGAGTAGCAACTGATCCCATGCAACCCTCCTCCCAACCCGGGCTATTATACCCAAGCTGCAGGACAGTCAAATTTCATTATCCCTTCTGCAAAACATATGGAGGAACAAAATATTGGAGAATACTCCAGTGACAGCTAATGACATTACTGAAATTACTATAAATATCATCTTTAATCTAATCAAAAACAGTATATCAAAGGCATTAAAGCTGCAGATGCTTACTGTGCCAGGGGGGAATCAAATGAAGCTTTACAGATGTGTCATACTGTGAAGTTATATTTGCATAATAGAAAATGAATGCTGGTTGTATCTCAGTTTTCTGCAGCTTTTTAAACTGGGGGATCTGGACATTACATTTAGTGAAGATCTTTTTAGGTAGCCCAAGGTTTGGGCAGACAAACAAAAACACAACTCAGCTGCAGGCCTGACAAAAAAATTCCCAATGAATGGTCACTTCATCCCTTGCTAATTACTACCTGGGCTACTTTGTCATGTATTTAATTAGCATCATTTCTCTTGAAAGCACATTTTGCTGAACTGATGCTGACTGCGGGGTGAGAACCAACAAAGTAACATCAATCAGTTAATTAACTTGGTAACACATTTCCTTCCTTCTTAATTTCTGCTTTTGATTTCCCTTTAGCTGCTTTTAGGATCTGAATTTTCAGGAGGTTTGTTTCTGGGCAGCCGGAGGTAGTGATGGGTGAGAGGAGCCCTACCGACATGGCCTTTGTGATGTTATTTTGCCGTTGTAGGGAGAGGATGCTTTTGTGCCCTCATGGGGTCTCTAGCACTGCAGTGAACACTTCTGGGAAATAAAATAACAGGTGTACTTTTATTAAGCACAGGCACAATCCTGTTTACTGCTGGAGAAATTAACAGAGACCGCACACCTCCCACCACTGGGCTGAGGTTTCCCCGCCGGTGCATGAGAGCAGGAGATGCTCCTGGGCTTAGGCACAGTGCTGCTTCCTGAGCCAGAATATTTCCAAACTGGCAGAGCTACAACGACTTCGGGCATCTACAAGCATGAACCAAGACATCCCAACCAAGGCGGGTGATGTGCCGCTTCCCTCGCAGTGTGGTCGCCCGTGTCAGCCAAGAGCACTGCCTTGCTGGGAGTATTGGAATCTCATTAAAACAGAGTGAGGCTAGTAACATTTTCATTTGACCTCATTTCAGCAGAAGGTACAGAGCGAAGAAAAGAAGAATCCGGTGGGTTTTTTTGCTTTGCTTTAGGTTGTTGTCTGTTCTCCTATTTGGCACCCTGCTCAGCAATGCCTCCCTCCGAAGACTACTTCAACCTCAGCCATGTCCTTGCCTGAGCTGCCCTTGTCTCCCAGCAGACCTGCCTCCAGCCTCCCTGGCTTTGGTCACGCTCCAACTTTCCTCTTTGGTGGGATGAGAATAGCACTTGTTTCTGGTAAAGCAATCCAGTTCTGTGTTATACATGGGTGATGCTGGTGTAAAGGATCAGCCAAGTGTTTCCCAGCCACCTCGTGCAGTTGGGCTACACAGAAGGAGGTGCGGGTCCAGCAGCATTGTGTTTTGTCTCCCCTCACTCAGCTCTTTAGAAGGAGATTTTGAGGTTGTCCTAAATGGACCATGGCAGGAATACGCACTGTCAGGGCAGAAAAGGGTGATGTGGTCCTGGTAACTGAGCACGAGTGTTGTGGAGGTCCGTGGTCACCCCTGTGCTCCTGAACTCCAGTAGCAGCATCGCACTGAGCAGGACAGCAGAGCTCTGTCTTCATGGGGTGCCTGAGGATGGATTTCACTAGACTGCACACTAGATTTTACCTGGCACGGGTCCCACATGTGGTCTCTACTGGAAAAAATGGATTTTTGCCCTAAAAGATTATGTGCCTAGGTTTATTTAGGCTGCAATTTGCATGAAGATATTAATTTTAAAATCAGTCCCCCAAAAGCACCAGGAAAAGAAGGAGGTTGACTGGAAAAAGGATTTCTGTTCAGCCTTAATTTAAAGTGGAAAATAATGTTTGTACTGCTGCATGCCAAATATATTAGAAGGATTTGAGATTATAATATAGAGTAGGCTAATGGCAGTTTCGTAATCTAATCTGCTGTTGAATTCTGACTTTAGCAACCATCTTTCTTTCTTGGGCTTAGGAGGTCTTTGTGTTTCCATAAACTCTAGCAGATTGAGAGAGTTCAGAGTTGAAAGCTCAGTGATTTAAATTTGCCGTGCTGCTAAGTACTAAGGCTTAGGAGCAGTAACTGCGGCGCGGAGTCTGTTTTACACCAGGGCTTCTCCGGCTCCCTGAGCCAGGGGCCAAATCCATTCCAGGGATTTGCACCCTGGCTCCATGGGCTGCTGCCCATGGGGTGCCACACGTTCCTGCTTCTTTTGCAATGGCACTCACCAAGAGTGAGCGCTCGGATAACTCCCCGGAGGCAGGACACACCAGCAATTTTAGCTCTAAACACAGCTGCTTTCTCCACCTTCAGTAGACAAGGGTGTCAAAAGGCAAGCCCTAGAAATGGAGGCCACACTGCACGGTGTTCCTGGGCATCCCTTTCTCGGGGGGATACATAGGCTGTAGGCAGCCAAATTCCGCTCAGTGCCTAATTGCTCAGAGAGGATGGCAAGCAGAGAAGGAGACCTGCCGGTGTGGACCCCATGGGACACTCGGGATGTGAATCTGACCCAGCCGCACGGGCTGGTTCTCCTGCACGCTTTAAAGAGACGCTGTGCGCATTGTGCCCCATTAGGAGCAGACCCGAGGCACAGAAGCCCTGCGTCGCATTGGGTTTTTCCAGCTGCGTGAGAGGACATGAGCTGACTGTGCCTCTTAAATGATGCTTTTAACTCAGCTCGACTGAAAATGTTGACATGCACAACATGGATTTAGTACTTTGATACTTACGGGGAAAGACTGAGGAAGGAGGAGGGGCACGTCTGACTGTTTAGAAGGGCAATATTTAAGGAAGATGCAGAAGAAGAAGCAGTCAGCAACTGGTACACCTAACCTACAAATGTCAGCTTTACAGAGTGAGTCAGTCTAAAAATAACCTCCAATTGTCTCCCAGCTACTCCAGCAGCACAGCAAAAGCACAAGTGGATGAGAAAAATCACCAGAGTGGAGAAGAAGGATTCTCTGTCTGGCTTTTTTAAAAAAAGCCTATGCTTTTAGAAATTTCTGATTAAAAAAAGAGGCAAATACCAGGCTCTCGGAAGTCTAGGTGCAAGTTCCCCTTGTTTAAATGTAATCACTCTTAGGTATTTTGCCTCTATTTATTTTACCTCTGAAAGGCAGCATAGGCTGAATTCCAGATATTCCCTGGAACACTGTAAGTGTAAAACATGAGTATCCTTGCAAAATTGCATGAGAACTTACCCCCCATGCAGACTAGACTCCCTTTCTAGACTCAGTATTTGAAATGAGAGTATTGAATATTGCTACCTATAATTTGCTTGCTTTCTTTTTTAAGAGTCTCCCTGTTTGTTTACGACCTATGAACTATTCCTTTCTTTTTCAGTGATCATTGAAATGCAGTCTGTCTATGGCAGCATTAAATTAATCCATGATTCATTTTTAATGCATGATCCAGAAACCTATAGATGCTTTCTTCCCCCCCCCCCCACCGTCTGAAGCCATTGCTCTACAACAGGTGCATATTGGCTTCAGATGTAGTAAGAGCCAGAATAATGCCAGCACCGTCCCATCCCTAGGCACTACTATTTGGTATAGCAAACCAAGCAACCAACCCAAAGGAATGACCTGAGATGCATGACATTGTAAACAAACAGGCAAAAATGCTTTTGGAAGACATGAAAACTACATACTTCTCCAGTGAGGTATAGGCCTGCTGCTTACCTGCAAATGTTCCTGAGATGGAACGTGCTGCTGGAGATTAGAGAAGCTATTTCTCCTATTAATGCTACATAATGCTCTGATTTAACATCTCCCTCCCAGCTGGGAATGAAGATGCCATGGGGTGTCTCCACTCTGGAATGGGAGATTTTCCAGAAGCTGAGGTTTTAAACAGTTAAGCCTGGAAAGTACCTTTTTTTTGACTTAAAGCGTTCCTCATCTCCTGTGTTACACTTCTCTTTTCTGCTCTGTGAGTGGAAAAAAAACACAGTGGTGTTCCTGATGTAGACTTCCAACGTCTTGTGGCAGACCGAAAAGGATCAGGCTTGCTCCTGATGATGCTGCTGCTCAGGAAAGATCAGCCACAAGGATGTGGAGGAGCTCGCAATGAGGGAGGCGAGGTACCAGGAGGGGGGATGCTGCACCGAAAATACGTTGTGCCCAGGGTGGGACGATGGCAGGGGCTGGTGTCCCTCTAGGACGAGTTCCTCAGCTGGGGTGGGATCACGAGTGCTGCTCCATGATGGGTTTGTGCCAGTGGTAAGACAAGTCCCTCTCCTCCTAACGCTGCATGGGCAGGTCGGGTGAGGAAGACATGAATGATGGTGTCACGCGAGTGACTCTTCCTCATGGGGAAGCAGTGTTATACATCTTCATATCTTTACCCTTACCTGGGGGGTACCAAACTTCAACGCCCCACGGTAGCATGCTGGATGCATCAGAGCATGGGAATGCAAGGACAGTGCGGAACTGCTGGCGGTAAATCACACATATGGGCACATGGGAAATAAGTGGCACAAAGCACTGTTAAGCTGTTAATCGACTGTTTGAATTTTCCCCACATTCACTGGAATCAGCCGCAGAGATGGACTCATGCCATGGCAATACAGCTAGACTTGGGCAGACCACCAGGTTTGGTCTTCAATTGTTCAACACTTTGGTGTTGCGGGAGCTCCATATGTGGCTCAAATATGCCAGATGGCCTAAAACACACACTGTCCTAAATACTCCAACACCTCTCCCACCCTGCAAAGCCACCGAACACCAGGCATGTGGTAAACAGAGAAATTAATCCCCTTGGATACGAGGCTAGTGATGTCAAAATCGAGTACTTGGTTCAAGAGATCCATTCTCCAGTTTGTGTGGCAAATTGATTTGTTTTACTCACTGATGCCCACTTCCCTAGTTCATTTAAATAATGCCTCTCTGGGAGGGCTGATGGCAGGAGGCTTTGGTGACCGAGAGCCAGAGCTGTTTATATTTACATCATTGGTCTGAATCCAACAGAGACTGATAGTGAAAGAAAATATTAGCCATCTGCCCAATGCTGGACAGCCTTGCTAGCAATAACACCAAGAATAGATTAGGTACAGAGGTGGCCTGAATATTCCTTGCTAAAGTTGGCCTTCCAGTTTGGAGAGGGGCTTCCCTGACGAAGTAGCGCCGTCAGTCCTCTTGCCACCCTTACCACCTGCTGTCAGACCATCAGGCAACTCCAGCAGTCTCCACCAGAGACTCAGCTGTTGTCAACACCAACTTGTTACAAATATTGAAGGAAAAATACTGAAAAGGAGGGAAAAAATGGCTCTGTATAAGCCATTGCTCTTTCTGGTGATGCATCACACTGGTTATGAACTAACAGATGGCACCCAATGTCCAGTATTTATGGCAGTCCTTACAAAGACGCAGTTGGAAGGTAGACCTTGCCCATTACTATGTTATTGCTGTGTTCTTCCTTGCCAAAACAGAGTCCTGTACTTTAATATTTCCTACTTGCAATTGCATTTTACCACATACTAAAGTGCCTCAGCTGTAAAGATAATACTTTATAGCCTTAGACCTGAGGTGTATGTCATTCCCATCCTTGAATGGCCGGTGCCACCCCCAGGTGCATGGGAGTGGAAGGCGGCTGCCCAAGGCTTTGCTTCCCCTTTGCCGCTGCAGCTACAGCAGAGGGACTGCTTTACTGTGGGGATCACTTCTCAGCCCAACAGACTGCCTTGGAGACTGCCGTCAGTAATGAGAGACTACTGCGTCCATATTTCACATCTCTTCTTGGTTTGACTAAGTAGGTAAAATGTCTTAAACCTGCTACAGAGGGTGGGCACACCTGAGAATAGATGGTGCTCTGGAAGTTGTCGGCCTTGTAGCAGAATCCAGCAGCAGGGATGGGGAAGGAGAAGATGGTGTTCCCATGCCTGGACAGATAACATGGCCCATCTCCTCTGGCTTGGCCAGGTACCTTGCTGCTCACTGGGGAAGGGCAGTATGCCACACTATGGCCTGGGGGTTTGGTGCCTTTGTCTTCTGCTGCCCAGGCGGAGTCGGCCCAGCTCACGTCTGTGCGTGTGCGTGTTGGGAGGGCACACGCGTGTGCTGGGGTTGCAGGCTCAGCCCTTTGCAACCCACCAAGCAAAATGGGCAGGAGGACCTGCAAAACTGGCTGCTCCCGGTGGCAAGCGGATTCCCCCCGACGTGGAATGCAGTGCGCAGCCCCGCGCTCTCCAGCAAAGAGTTTCAGCTGTGAGCGGTCGTTGGACGGCGACATGTTTGTCTCTGCTCAACTAGGCCAGTGTCTTTCAGTAAATAACATCCCTTGTTTCTCACACAGCGTTCCTGTGTGTATTGGGTTTGTGTAGCAAGGTTTTGGCAGCAGAGGGGGGTTACAGGGGTGGTTTCTGTGAGAAGCTGCTGGAAGCTTCCCCTGTGTCCGACAGAGCCAATGCCAGCCGGATCCAAGACGGACCCGCCGCCGGCCAAGGCCGAGCCCATCAGCCATAGTGGTAACGCCTCTGGGAGAACAGATGGAAGAAAAGAAAAAGAGTTGTGGGACAGAGAGAAACGGCAGCCGGAGAGTGAGAACATGTGAGAGCCACAACCCCGCAGCCCCCCAGGTCAGGGCAGGAGGAGGAGGAGATGCTCCAGGCGCCGGAGCAGAGATTCCCCTGCAGCCCCTGGGGATGAAGACCACGGTGAGGCAGGCTGTGCCCCTGCAGCCCAGGGAGGACCCCATGGAGAAAGAAGCCCAGGCTGGAGCAGGTTTTCTGGCAGGACTTGTGACCCCGCGGGGGACCCACGCTGGAGCAGGCTGTGCCTGAA
>JANZLQ010000061.1:19886562-19896994 GCA_026212715.1 Elanus axillaris | reverse complement strand
ACCCCAACCCCCGTTCCCCGACCCCCTGCGCTGCTGGGCAGGAGAAGACGGAGAAAACTGGGAGTGAAGCTGTGCCCAGGAAGAAGGGAGGGGTGGGGGGAAGGGGTTTTAAGGTTTGGTTTTATTTCTCATTGCCCCACTCTGGTTTGATCGGCCTTTTGTTATATTTTCTCTCCCCTGTCCAGCGAAGGAGGGGGGAGTGATAGAACGGCTTTGTTGGGCACTTGGTGCCTGGCCAGGGTCAACCCACCACACTGTGGCAAAATGTTTGCATCATCTTGCTTTTATTGAGTGTCTTGGCCAGAAAGGTCCCTACAACCAATGATGGACTTACATCGTACCGGCTATGCTTTATCACACAAGGCAGTAATAAATGCATGGAGAAGTACCACGCCTCAGGACAATTTGGGCACCGTGCAAAGTTCACTCTTTTCAGACCCTAGGCAATTGCTGAGCAGAAGTGACATTTAAAATCCATATCATTAAAACCATAACAAATTTATTTACCCCCTCCTTTATTTGGATTGTTTTTTGCATACATTACACATTTGATATATTGCATGCTATGGAGGTCAGAGTGTTTTTGCATCATAAAATAAAGTCTCAAGGAATCACGAGGACACGGGATGCCAGGCTCCGAATATTACTCACGCGCTGGCTGCTCTTGTAGGAGCTGTCACAAAATCCCAACAGCCAGAGAGGGCCAGCACTCTCTGAGCTTTGTAGGAAGACAGTATGGCCGTATACATCTCCATACCTTTCTTTCTGCCTCAGAAGACAGCATTCAAGCCAGTATTTTTCAGGAACTGGATACACTGCTCATCTAACATGTCTAATAGATGTTTTCTCTCTCATTTGCCGTTAGACTTCAAACACTGCATTTTAGCTTCATCAGCCTGAAAACCACATTCACCATGATGTTATCATAGCACCTCTATGTTCCTGTTTGCTATAATATGATTAGCTGAAGGCAGACAAGTTAAAAGCAAGTTCAAATAAGAGAATTATTTCAAGTAGCCTCAGTATTCTCTATTTCATTTATCTGCATTCATTTCTGTTGTTCATGGTGTTATTTACTTATCTCTTAATGTACTTTGGGACACTTGGAGTTGTGTACCATATGAGAGAAAAAAGGCTTTGTGACTATAATCATGACAGCCTGCCATCAGTGCCGGAGGCTGAAGAAGATCTAGCTTGCCTTCTAACTGAAGATGAAATAAATCTAACTGGGTATTTCTCCATGTGTGTAGCTCCCTTCTTCTATGCAGAGACCGTGGAGGACCGAGGAGTCATATGCTCTCCTAAAACATGCAGAAAATATTTATTTGCTGCTTTACAAGGCCTGAACCAAAGCCTACTGGACTCTTTCCAGTCCATTGAATTTTGGTGTCTTTTTTTTAATTAAAGCTGGGAGAATATTTTTGGCAAATAATGAATTTGTCAAAAAATGTAGTTTTGAAGAAGCAACTTGCTGAATTGAGTCCAACTTGGTAAACAGATTTAGCTGGGAAAGAAATAGAAAACATTTGTAAGAACACAACTGAGACTTTCTATGTTTTTCTTTGGAAATTATATATTTGTTCCACGTGTGACATTGTTTAAAAGCTACTAAGAGGAATCTGGGCTGGTTAGAGCCTGTAGAAAAATCTCTTCTTTTTCTTTGGTTTTCCAGACTGGCCACTAAACAGATGTGTCTTATGTGAGTTTCTTACTCTTTTCCATCCCATCTTCTCTGTTCGTATCACTTTTGCTTGCTGCTTGCTGCCTGTCTTCGTAATTTCCAGTGCTCCTCCCCGGCATGGATTCAGCTGAACAGATTCTAAGTTGCTAATCCCCGAATTTATTGCAAGCAAAAGATGCCACTGTTGGCTGGCAGCAACCTCTTACATTATAGCTTATGCAAAATATAGCAGACACTAGTGGCTCGCTGTGCTTTCCCATATTGATCTCAGAACACACTCTAAAGTAGACTAGAGGTAAAATCTGTAACCTGTGTGAAATTTGCCAGTGGGCCAAAGTGTTATTTCCTCTTCGCTACACATAGGGAACAGTGAAGAGCCAAAATGGGCAAGTCGCTCACCCATAACAGAGCCTTCAAAGTGTAACTCTTCGACCCTTCAACGCTGCTCCCGGCTAAACCTCCAGGATAGTATCCCATGCCTCTGTCAGGCAGAATTCCCTCTGACCAAAGCAAGTCAAGTCAGCAAGGGTTGCATTTTTCATGGCTGTGTTGGCCCATTGCTGATCCTGGAAGATGTGTGAAGGATATTCCAGCCTGAGACGAGGATCAGACCCCAAGTTCTTGGTTTTCCTGGACAGCCCCTTTCTGAGGTTCCCAGTCCAGCACCCAGTTGAGCCGAGCAGGGGGCTGGATGGCGGTGGTGTGTGTGTGGGGGTCTTCTTGCAGGCAGGAAGGCTGGCGTGCAGGCCAGCATCCTTCTCCCAACCCAGCCATCACACTCCTGGCAAGATCACTTGGGGATGCCAGCTTGCTGCTGCGGCGCTGCGTGGAAGACGGGAGCACAAGAGCAGCTCCCCACGGGGTGGCTTGGCTTGCGCCACAAACCAGGAGCAAGCTCCGGAGCTGGCTGCCCTGCTGGTTTTGATTGACTGCAGCTGCCGGTTCGCTCTCAGCTAGGCTGCTTCTGGAAAGCCTGTCCGTTTGACCTGTCTGCTCCTTCCTGACGCTGAGCTGCTTCTCAGCTGCCTCATTTCCTCCCTGCGAGCATAACAGAGGCAGCCTGAAATCTCTCTGCCCGTTGGGCTTCCAAGTGACTTTCCATCTATTTAATGTATCATTAAAACTTAATGCGAGGACTTCCTTTCAGAAAAAAAACACCACCAACCCCCCCAAAAAAAGAACAGAGCATTCCTTTCCTTTTATGATGCTGCCTGATTTTTAGCAACTGTGCCCAGATATTTGTTTGACAGCTATGAATCAGGAACTCAATCAAATGCCCATACCAACCACGTACAGGATTTTCCCCTGGGACACAGCTATCTCTTTCTTTCCTTTTTTTTTTCCTCCTGCACAGCAGGAGTGAATGGCATAATAGTGGATATTGGAAATAAACTCTTGAGCAGTGGAAGGGCCATCATTAGTGCTGACAAAAGCAGCTTTTGAGGCTGAGCCAACATCAAATAAATGAGAACTGGTAGGAGAAGCCGTCATGTTTATGAACAGCTTATGAATGTGAGGTTAAGTTATCACTTTTTTGGAATCAATTAACTTTTGTGATACTCTGTATAGATGGGTCAAAGCTGAGGGTTCCCCCCTGATTTAAGCAGAGATACCCTTGCCCTGAACTGTTAATTATTTCTCCTTGGGTGGAGCAAGAGGCTTCCTCTAATTTACTTCGAAGCTGTTTAACTCTAGCCACCCCTGTCCTTTCCCTCCCCTACTTCACAGCTCTCCCACACTCAGACTTCCCTGCTGAAAGCACCTGACAGGCCAGCCTCACCCTAGAAGGACAAGGACACACTTATTTTCCTGTGAAAACACAAGAGGAAAGAGCTGGCCTGCTCTTTTCAAAAGGGGATTTGTCATGATATCCCTGCCTCCGCAGCCAAAATGTGCACTGACCACAAGGACTCTACTTTCACCTTCATCCACGGAAGAATTTAATTAATCTTTCCATATTGGCAGGTGAACAACATTTCCGGAAGAGAAAAATAAATGTTAATTTCCAGAGGTAATTAACAGTCACTGAATGAGACTAAAGGGCTTTCATCAAAATTACCAATCAGCTCAGATTTGAAGACATTCTCTCCTCCTCATTGCTTCTTCATCTCATTCAGCCAGTCCTGCTGAATTAGTGCCTAATAGAGTCTCAGACATATTCATATCCTGTCAAATTCCCATCCTCCCAAGGAACTGTCCCTTTCAAATGGTAATACAGAGGGCGTATGATGTGCACTCGTTGCTATTTCGGATTTAACAGCTGGCTGTGTTGCGCCAAGGGTAGCTGTGGAAACTTAAATAAGGGATGTGTGTGCGTGTGTGCGTGTGCACGTGTGTGTATAAACACCTACTCTTTCGCAAATGATACCCTTCATCCCCAATAATGCTCTCTGTAACTCTTCGCTAGCTAGCTAGTTCTCTTTTTAGACCACCGCGGCCGCCAAAGGAGAGCGCGGTACAGCTTCACAGCAACCAAGAGTGTGGTCTCACCCCAGGACTCAGCTGGGCAACTCCTTTCCCAAACAAGCTCCCGCTCGGCAGATGACCAGGGATGACCCGTCATCAGTGCTGGGGTGCTGGTGGCCCTTGTCAAGACCTAAGGGTTTAAGAAAGGCTCTCTTCAGGCTATGCTCACCTTGGCCAAGTGCAGGACAGCTCCAGGGGCTCACTCGTTATTACACAGCTTGGGGTGTTCCAAGGCAGCTCCGCACTCATGCAGTCGGGGTGCCTGGGCGAAGGGACGGGTGGACGGTCTCAGGGCTGGCCTCCACAGAGCACCATGAGGACAGAAAGTAGGAGTCTTTCCGCGTCAGTGTAATAGAAAAGGTTCCCTCCTCCTGCTTTGTTAAATATCTTGGGCCTGGGCCAAAGACCCGCGGTGTTCGCAGGGACATTCCCACCGACTCCAGCTGGATCTGGCCCTGTGATATGGAAATCTTGGGGGGCCCCATGATGACAACCGACGAGGAGGATTTCTAGTGAAACCTTTCTGTGGGCTGCACCAGGACACTTCTGGAGACAGCACTAGATAGGCACAGAGCATGACCTCTGTTAACAATATACACTACACGAAAGCTAATAATTCTGGCTCAAGCTTATTCAAAATAGGACGCTTGAAGCAAAACTAATGCATTATTCACTGCTTGTTGGGAAGACAAGAACATAGAGATAGACATCTGAGCCTTGGGCCTTTTCTGAGATGTACTGCACACGGACAGGTTCAGTGGGCTCGTGGCAGTACAGTGACTCTCACTGCCGTAGATTTTTCATTACTAATAGTACTCAAAATCTTGCCCTGTGATCGAATAAAACCAAAAATGTGTGTGTCTTCAACTTTGCTTTCTAGTTGCATACAGCGATGAGAGGTGTTTCTAATGCTGTGTTCATTTCCTTGGCGCAAAATATGCCCTGCCTCCACCTTTACATTAAATCAGACAGGTATTTGGCGAAAGTCACAGGGTGAAATAGTGCGAAAATTGCCAATTTCTCAGTAGGTAGCTGAAAACAATTCTGAAGGGAGCACCAACATGCTCAACTCCAACACAACATGCACGCCCTGCTAACATAATGCTTCTGAAAAACAGACTGCAAAAGAAGGAGAAAAATATCTTATTTTATATACTCAAGATATAGAAATAAAAATCCTTGTAAAGCGCTTCAACAGCCATTGTGAGAGCAGCATTGCAGAAAAATTGGTTTGGGATTCACCTAATTGCATGGAGACAGCCTGCAATAGAGCGACCTGCCTCTGAACTAATCACTCTCTGGTCCTTCCGTGGTCAACAGAGAAACACAGACACTTGGGGGAGTGATTTATCTCTTCCTAAAGCAGATGTCTAAGAAAGGTCAAATGAATTGCGTCCTAAAAGTGCCTATTTCTCTCCGCTGACCATAAAGGTTGAAGAGTGACTAGCTCAGATGTAAATTAATACACCATAGACATGCAAGCCTGTAGGACGGTGGGGAGGTGGGGGGTGCTGAAGTGCACTCCTATACCCCTGTCTGCCACAGTGGAAAGGTCTGTAGAATAATGACGGATAACTCCTCCTCCTCTTCTCCCAAGACAGATTTCCAGCTTTTCACCAGATGAGAAATTTTTGGTTCAAGGTGTTTTGCCATCCATCAGCTCAAATGGTATTGTATGCCCAGACCTGCCCCACAATATCATGTCAGACAGAAAGAATTCTTTTGTGGGTGCTGCTACAAAGAAGAATCTTACGCAGTTTGGGACCCCAGCACTTCCAGCAAGCAAGCCTGATTTACAGCACTGGTGAAGCCTTCTTGGAAGCAGCTTGACTGGATCCCACTTACCGTTTTACAAGGTACATCTTGTGAAAATGGTTTTGAGGCCAACTTCTGATCCTAGCTGATCTTTAAGTGCGACTGCAAATTGGCTCCAGTGGCACATCTTTTTCGTGGCAAAGTCTCTTTAAGGTCTCCTGGGGGGCTGACACGGGACCCACCTTCTGCCGGAAAACAGGCTGAACTGTAAAAAGCAACGCAATTTTACACGTTACTATTATCCAAAATTCTCACTTGTCATTAGCTTCCCTATGGCTTATCTTTTTAAAAAGCCACATGGGTAATGTACCTGGCTTACCTGTGATACCCTCGCTCTTCTCAGTAACTGCTTTCAGGATAGTTGGGTTACAATACAGTATGATTTCTAATGAACACTCATACATTTAATTGAAAAGAGAAACAATCGTGACAGCGGCGTTACCTGAAGTCACTGTGCTTGATTTCAATATCCTTGAGTTTATATTTTTCACATTTGACCCCAGTAACATTGCCTAAAAAGCCAGCACTTGAAGTTCAGATGACCTTAGAAAAAGCCAACTTTTAAATGTAAAAGAAAAGCCAAAATACGTTCATGTCTGTTAGCGTGCGCTCTTATTATAACTTAAAAAATACAACTAGATCAGGCTGACAATAACTGCATCAAAAATCAGTAGGTACTACGGTCACATTACAGGCAACAAAGCTGAGCTTGGTGATTTATGATAATATCACTAAAACCTCTTGATATATTTAGCAAGTGGTAATGGTAAAGGTTATAATTCCTCTGAGGGACAATAGTGATGAAATAAACCACGAGGGTCAAATGGATTATGGCCTCCTGAAAACTCAAATAATGGAGATGGAGCTTTATAAACTTCCTTATAATAGATAATGCCTTAAACAATTTGAAAGCTGCTTAGTACTTAATTCAGCCTTGCTACGGGCTTCCTGCTGCCCATGTATT
This sequence comes from Elanus axillaris, assembly GCA_026212715.1. NCBI lineage: Eukaryota > Metazoa > Chordata > Aves > Accipitriformes > Accipitridae > Elanus > Elanus axillaris. The sequence continues at coordinate 19,890,068 of JANZLQ010000061.1, read as the reverse complement.
ATTAGCGGAAAAACCGAAAACAACTTCTGTCACTACAAATCTTGCATCTGCTCAGAGCCCCCATTTTGGGTGCAATGAGCACGCTTGCTGTGCTCCGAAAGTTCACCACAGATAGTGTGTGTGCACCTGTCTGCCAGTTCCCCCCACCCAGCATTTGTAGTGTGAGTGCCTATACAGAGTTTGTGGTTCCAGTTTAAAGCTTGCAACGTATCCTGGATTGCTATGTTAATAATCACACCTGGCAGCATTAATTTTGCTACTGTTTAGTATTGTCATGGGATCAAAGTGTTTCTGTAAGACCAAGAAGTAGGGCAAGATGAATGATACCGCCGACTGCTTTACATGCTTCGCTAAAGGAAAGAGTAACAGCCCATTGGTATGCTTACCAGCACGGGCATGAGGTTCACGCAAATCCCCCCCATATAGTTACCTTAGCCACCCGACTTCAGAACAAAGCTTGCATGGGAGGTCAGAAGTGCCACATGCCTGAATTCGTGGTGAGATTCAGGTGGAGGTGGAGCAACCTGACAGGCAAATGGTGACTATCCTGACCTACCTGAATACGTCTTTCCTGTGTAAACCCTGTGAAAACGGTGTATGGGATCAGTCCCATAAAGGATTACGTCCATGAGTCACTTGACCAAGGTCACTCATGTACACAGCTCGGGCTCCTTCATCTTCATTCCTGCTGTAGTTTGCCTCCTGCACGTCAACCCACCTCACCACAGCAAGTTTTTCTCCTGGCATTGTACCAAGATACAAACTATTGAACTGGCAAATTCTGGAGGCGCTGCCTGGATAAAGCAGCGATGCTGGGGCATACCTGCACAGCTTTATAAACTGCTGCACAGAAAAAAACTCCTCTGTCAGAAACACAGAGAAGTGTTTGAGGCCATGCTATCTCAACTTCAGAGAGGTGGAGGAAGAAGGGGGACAAGAAGACGACACAACGCTTACCCACTTGTGTGACCACACTGACGGTGGCAGGCCTGGGAAAGCATCGGTCTGAGATGTGAACGGCGTGATCTGCTGCCATTGACAGAGATATTTTTGATTGATTTTAAATTAAGGTCACTGTCTCCAGGCCACAGCTAGATTTGATTATTTCTGTCACATTTTAGAAGGGTGAGAGAAACTTATGCAACCAGGGACTCTCTCTCTTCAGTGACCCTATGTATAATGATGTTTTTTTCCAGGAGGCTTTGACACTTCCAACTTCCACGACACGCTGTGTGTTGGTACAGCGTTGTCACTCTCCCACTGAAAGGCGCAGGCATCTTCTTCAAGAACTGAATTTTGAATTACAGGTTTACACTATTAAGAGCTTATGACACCAGCACCAACGTCATCCTCTCCACTCCTTCCAAAGAGTGTAAAACAACAGGCTCATCATTTCACACCTGTACATACTCCATCCCACGGGTGCTACCACACGGTTCACCCATGCCTCAATTAATACGTTTGACAACATCCTTTCCAGTTCTTGACGGAAAGCTGGTAATGTAATCCAAGCGCTCGTGTGATAGCTGCCAGTCCTGAAACACGAACCCCCTCCATTCTTCCAAACCAGAACCTTTTTCCACTCTTAAATACGGCTGTTGAAAACCAGTTTTGCTATCGCTCATTTGAGTGACCACCTCCTCCTCCTGTTCCTGACCACTGTCCCAAGCAGCCCGCTTGGTTGACAGCGTTCCCAGCTGCCTCTCCACTTGCTTACATGACTCCTCCACCTTACTGTCCTGACACCTTCCAGAAAGCCACTCATCCCTTTTAGTACTCAATTCTATGCAACACAGGCACTAGGAAGACTGTGGGCAGCACAAAATTAACCCAGATGTGACATTAAATCAGAGAATATTCACTGCCGGCAGGTAAAGGGTGGCTATCAGCGGACAGACACCTAGGGCGCAAGAACAGAGCAAGCCCAGCCATGAACTGTTTGCGGTGGAGGGACCTTTCTGAGCTGGCTGGGATTTGGCTACCCTCCCTGGATTTCTCTTCTGCAAGTTAATCCATTCTCCCCTCGAAATGACATCAACTGCCCGCTGTCAGATGGCGAGGGGCTCCACGGTTGCGTTTGCATGAAGAATCACCTCTGTACGGTCAGGCGAAGTGGCCACCTGCTACCTCCATTTAATGGCCTCTGCTTCTTGTCCTGGAAGTCAGGGTCAGCCGTCTCTGCTCGCTCGCCCCACGCCGCTCAAGAGTTGAGGAGCCTGTGTCACATCTCTCCTCGGGTGCTGCTTGCCAGGCTGCATGCCCCCAGCTGGAAAGCCGTTTCAAACCAGGGATCATCACTGCTGGCCTCCTCCAAAGCTATTCCGGCTATACCACGCTCTTTTAGAGCAGTATTTGGGGCACAGGTGCACCATGGATTTACAGACCAGTGTAAAATCTGTTTTTCTCCCCGTTGCTGTCCTAACAAGTCCTGACATTTGACTCGCTCTTTTGGCCACACCGAGCATGGAGCTGACATTTTCCCAGCTGTTCTTGTCCCTGGGCTCTCAACCTGGGGGAAGCGATGGCCAAAATCTTTTTGTGCTGATGGGCAAGAAAAAAAATGACCAATTGCAAGGGCAGAGTTGTGCTGTTTGGGAAAAAAAAAACCCAAACCAAAAAACAACCAAAAACCAACTTGGAATAACAGTAGTGGATGTTAAATCCCAAGATGCTATGAAATTCACTCTCAGGCAGCTTGACCTAAATTCCTATGGGCGATGAGGAAGCCACATATTTGGAGCATTTGAAAGAAAACTAGACAAATGCCCATAAATTATCCTATGGGGGACATTCCTACTCTCTTTCGGAAGATGGATTAGGCAGATGACCTACTAAGTATTTTTTTCCCTTCTTTCACTAATTCCTACAATGTCATGAGTGCGCGTGCTTTACCCTTTCTTAAATCACAATCTGTTTGATCCAGCACCAGTCAAAGGTTTTGAAACGCCCATTAAACCGCAGGAGGAAATCTCGAGTGGTTTGCTAATATCAGCAGAAATCCAGATGGAATTACAATCATCTTTTATGTACATTCGAGGGCATATTATGTAATACTAGCCACGGATTTAGTTTAATGCACCGCACCTTCCAACAAGCTGCTGGCGACGCTAATAGTGATTTGAAACCTATGAAAAACTCTTTGCCCTCAACAAAACCCTTTTAAAGCCCAGAGCCGGCGGTCAAGGGGCTCGGGATGTCCAGAGCCTTACGGGGAACTGGGAACAGGGGAGACCCAGGGTGGAAAAGACAGGCAAGAAAAAAAAAAAAAAGATTTGGGAGGAGGAAGGGGGGAAATAAACCCAGGAACGTAGAAACGCGCTCGGTCTGCGACAGCGGCAGAGGAGACAAGGTCAAAACTTCGAGCAAGCGGGGAGCGAGGACGCCGTCAGCTTTCCCACCGGGGATGACGCCGCCGGCCGCAGCGCCCTGCGGGCACCGGGCCGCTCCCCGCCGAGGCGGCGGCGGCCCCGCGGGACCCTCCGTGGGCCCCTCCGTGGGCCCGGCCC
>JANZLQ010000061.1:19848602-19886462 GCA_026212715.1 Elanus axillaris | reverse complement strand
TGCCACCCGCCCCGCCGCCCCCGCCGCCCGTCATCCCCTCCGCGCAGACCGCCTTCGACAGCCCCATTTCGGCTCCCCCTGCGCTGGCTCCCGGTTCGGCCGCCCCCCCCTCCTACGCACCCTCACCGCCCCCCGCACCTCCCGGCCCCTACTCTGCTTCTCCGCCGCAGGCCGGCCCCATGGGACCCCCGGTGGCACCCCCACCGCCACCGCCGGGACCCCCCGCCGCCGCCGCCTCGCCGGCACACTCGGCATCGCCGCCGGCCCCTGCCGTGGAGCCCCGGAAGCCGCAGATCCCGCTGATGCCCATGAGCGATGCCCGGAGCGACCTGCTAGCAGCCATCCGCAGGGGTGAGCAGCAGGGTTGGTGGCAGTGGGAAGTTGGGGGCGAATCGGACACACGACAGGTCCCCAGCACTGCTACCACGGTGGCAAAATACCTCTTGGCGTAGAGTTGGATGGCATTGGCTTCGTTGAGTGCAAGATGAGCCCCGGGTGGCCAGGTGACGCATGAAGATGGTGGCACCCAGGGGGAAGGTGGGGAGAGAAGGAAATGCAATGGGAGGGAGATGGGGGAAACCCATTGCCAGAGGTGGGATGGAGCCCCACGGAGGTGACTGGCAGCTCTTGTGCTCGGGGCCTCCTTGCAGGCTGTAGCGGATGATGTGCTCCAAGGTCTCTCGCATTTCCCTTCCTGCAGATCTTCAGACCGAATGGCAGATTTAACCTTCAAGAAGGTTCAACCTTTGCAGGCTGAATGGAAGCAGAGGAGGAGCTTTATTCTATTCTATAGCTTTAGAATTGCACGCATCTCATTATTATCTCATATAGCTTTATATTTCTGTGCATTCTCCTGCAGGGGGGCTGCAGCCACCCCATTTAAGCCAATACTTTTAAATGGGGGGATGCTACATATTGGGTGCACCCATGGGTGCTGGACACATTGCCCCTAAAACCTTCTCCCCTTCCCTACCGCAGGAATCCAACTCCGCAAAGTCCAGGAGCAGTGGGAACAAGAGGCCAAAAAAGAGCCTGTGGGCAATGACGTGGCGACGATCCTGTCCCGCCGGATCGCGGTGGAGTACAGCGAGTCCGACGATGACTCCGAGCTGGACGATAACGAGTGGTCAGACTGAGGGGCCCCGGGGCTGGGCTGGCGCGGAGCTCCCCGGCTCCGTACCAGGTGTGTATAGGCGCCTTCCCCAGCGTCGACGCCAACAAGCGCGGGCGGCCCCGCTCATTCAGGAGCTTTGCTTTTACACTATGTCAAAAACCCTTTGGGCAGCAGCAGCACTGGTAGGATACACCTCGGAGGCAGTGAGACCAGAAATTAGCAGCACCTTCACGTTTAACGACTTCCAAAATGCTCTGAAGGCAGGTTAATAGGATGATTCAGATTTACACCTGGAGCAAGACCAGAGATTGGCCCTGAGCGTGCTTTGCTGGAGAAGGGAAGCCCAGAGGCTGTAGTGCTTTTCGACCTAGACGTTAAATGTGTTAACGAAAAGCTCCTGGAGAAGCAGCCTGTTTGCACAGCCGGTGCCACCGCGAGCACGCAGGGATGGCCGGGCACCGGGTTTGGGGATGCTCTGCTGCCTGCATTTGTAGAATCAGGCAGCTCCAAAGGCTGCGTGTGGGCAGGAGCCTCCTTCCCCATAGAGCGACGCACCACATTTTACGGCAGTCACGTAGGGACGGTCACCATTGTGCTGGTGCTCCCTGGAGAAGACCGAGGCGTTGGTGACCTGAGCCCGTTTCCACCCTTTGGACCAGTTTTTCTGGGAGAAAAGGGTGAAGGCAAGGCTTGCGAAGCTGGCAGGGAGACACAGCACTTGTCTAGGTTTTGAAAGGTGCGATGTGTGCTGTCCTGAGGGGGGGAAAGGGGCTGCTGGCAAGGGAGCAGAGGGGTCCAGGGAGCTTCCCCAAGCCCAACTCCCCGTGGCCTTAGCACCACACCATGTCAGTGTTATTTGAAACAAAAAATTAATCAGACAAAATGCTGCTTTTAAGTAAACTCTCAACTTGCACTTTGCAGCCCCACAAACCGCGCCTGTACAATTGAGATCAGCTCAGGGGCACTAATTACCCCTGGCCTGGTCTGTCCCTTACCATACCCCGCCTGCAGAGCTGGGCCCCCACCACGGCGCTCAAAATACCAGTTTGCTCATCAAAATAGAGCGCGATTCATCGAAGGCCTTTGAGGCAGCTACAAAGGGAGAAGGCACAGGGGTGGGGAATACTGAAAATATTGCAATCAGGAGTAAAAGCCCGCGGAGAGCTGGGAGAGGTTCCCCACCAGCAGAAAATAGGCCAGGACCAGCCATGGACTTGCCCAATGTGGTGTCGTGAGGTCGACCCTTGCGTTCCCATGTACCACGAGTCCCTGAATGGGGAAAAACTGAGTCCCCACATTGCATCTCTTCTGGGGAGAAGCTGGGCTCTGAGCCCACCTCCCCAGCTCTCCCACTAACCATGTAGGTGATGGCTACAAAAGTAGTATTTTGACTATCTGGAAGCAACCAGACCTGTAAAGGAGGTGGGAGGATATGGCTGGGACCCTAAAGGCTCAAAAGCCGATCCTTAAATTCACCTTGAAAAACGCTAGTGTTGAGTGATGCTCCAAGCATCTGCTCCTTTTCCCCCTGGAGAGAAACCCTTTGTGGTGAGCTGCGATGAACCCCCTGCCCGGCTGCTGAGAAATATCCCCCGGAGCCCTCCCATTTCTCGACCAACGCAAAATGGTCTCTTGTCCCTTGGACATGACACCTCCCTCATCTCCACATCTGGGCTGCGAGCTGCGGTGTTGAGTGGGAGGCTTGAACAGAGGAGCAGCATGGATGTGGGAGAGGGCAAGGGTGGTTGGGGTGCCCTGCCGTGGGCCACATCCCTGGGTTTGGCTCCTCTTCCCTTAGGGAAAGCTCCCCTTGACGTCAGCAGGGCTGATTGTCAGAGCAGGAACCGCCACTAAAATCCTCAGCTTTAACCCCGGAATTCCCCATCTCAGTTTAAGCCGCTTAGGCACTCGTCCTGCTCTGCCTGTGGAGGGACAGCCTCTCCCAACGCAAGGAAGACCCAGCAGTATGGGATTAGCTGTATGGATCAGTCCCAGTTCCCACATCAGGCTGCTGGGAAGCTGGCAGGGAGGCTCCGTGCCTCCCATTTCACCCAACTCCTGCTGCAGGCAGGCAGGGCAGGGCAGGGCAAGCGAGAAGCAGCAGAGCAATAGGACACATGGAATATCTCATCCACAACCTCCAGGGAAACAGGATTGACCAAAGGGGCAGGGAGACATGGTGTACTGCAGGTGACCAAGAAATTCCTGATGCTGGGTGCTCACCAAGAGCTCTCCTTTCTGACATGGACCCTCTGGGATGCAGACAGCTGGCTGCAAAAGCTTTTGGCCAAAGCCTGGCATCTCCACGAAGGCAGAGAGCCCCTGTGACACCCGTGACGGGCATTCCTTGGCAAGGCAGCTGGCACTTGGCCTGGAGCAAGTCCAGAAGAAAGTCTTGTAAAAAAAAAAAAAAAAAAATCAGAGCAACATTTAAGCCGTCACCTGGTAGAATTTATTGTGGAGTGTTATTAATACAGACGCGATCACGATACTGCTTGTATGTGAAGAGGAATGGGGCTTATTTGGATAATTTAGAAAGGGTAATAACCCTTTGTGAGAGAGGGAGACTAGCAGAGGGCTGTCAGAGCTGCTGTTACCCGTTACGGTGGTTGAAGGGCTGCAGAGTTGACCGTGGGGACCCAGCTGGGGCTTGGGCAGAGCCAAGGAGTCCCACCGGCACGCGGAGGCAGGGAAGGGACTCCGGGACACGTGGAGCTGGCTCATCCCTCAGGTCTGCGACTGTCCCAGTTCTGCAAAGCTGAGCTGATCCAGCTGGGAACTGGAGAGGAGCCGAGTGCCCCTGGGAGACCGGGGCCCTTCTTTTCACGCACTAGTTGCTTAGTGTGTATCACAAGAAGCTGTGATAATTCCAGTAGGACACCATTGGTGTGTGGCAGGTCAGGATGGTCCCTGTAGCCTCTCACTTCCCTGTCACCTCACAGCAGCTTTGCTATGCTTGCGATTGGCAGCAGTCAGTCAACCTGTGCTACTATCAGGATCGATGCCTTTGCATGACAAAGCGCTCGACAATCACATAACTCAAGCCTTGCCTGCCCCGTGGACAAGCCACATCTGCAGAGCAGATGCACAGCGGGGAGCCTGGGGGTGCAGGTAGCAAGGCTCACCCCCATTTCCTCACACCTTTGTGTTCTTACACCACCCTCCGCTCTTCGGACATCCTGGCACATCCTCACTCTTTATATTCTGCTTAAGGAAATTCCTAGCCCCTGATAACACAGGCCCGTTTCACACGCTCACCTCCAACGCAAGTCAGCAGGCCCATAACCTCCCAGCATTGCCCATTGCTCGAAGACATCATGATCCAGCTCTTCCAGGGATCTCAACTGCCTCGGCTCCACTGAAGCCGTCTGGGTACCAGGGATGGGGCTGATCCACCGGTAACCTCTCCCCAGCGAGACACCTACATCAGAGCTCATTGCTCAGGTTTCTCGTGTAGCTGGTGGAGAAGTAACCTGTATAGTCAGCGCGGGCTGTAGACCCCCATTTCTGGTCTGATCGTGGCACACCTTGCTCTTCCTAACCCTCTCCCGGCAGTGCCACAAGGCAGGCAAGCACGTGGTGGCACCGAGAGCCCCAATCTTACGGTAGAGCCATTCCTGCAAGGCCAGCTCTGCTGGCCGGCCAACATCCTCAGTGCCTTTGCTTGAGGGACTCCGCCACCTTTGAGGACGACCATCTTTATTTCAGGTGCAATCATCTATTTTTTACCCAGGTGACCTATGAAATCCAACACTAACTCCTCGGTTGGTCTGGGCTGGGTTAGCTCTGTTGGAATTGGTTGTGCCATACTAATTAACACTGGCTGGCTGACCCATATGCTGCGTACTCAATATTTTGTACATAGGTGCCAATTTCCGTCTACTCTTCCAAAAGTAGGCCAGTTACACAACCTGAAATGCTCAAATCCTCATGTGGGCTGATATAAAAGTGAATATTTAAATATTTTATCTAGCTTGGTAACCATTAAAAACATAATCCAGGTCACAGATGATTGAATTTCTCCTCTCTCAAGTGTACCAGAAGTAGGCCGAGGAGACTCTCCTGTACGTTAAGGTATCACATTCCATGTTAAAATATAGCAGTGGCATTTCATTGCCAACAGATAATCACAGAGTGCCAAACATTTAACGAGCCCAACCAACCTCCTGAGAGATCCTCTTTCCATTTTATCTGCTTTCTCCTACTTGCCAGTTTACGGGCATAGATTAAAAATCATAAATAAGACTGCCAACAGGGGCACGTATGTTCCGCGTACGTTCAAATGAGTTGGGCCAGAGTCAGTGGAAGAGTAAATAAGCCAGTTTGGTTCTGCTTAGAGATATTAACGGAAGGCAATAGTCCTTGCGGTCCATTAGGAACCTCTTGGACACCTCTTATTTACCTGAAAAGGGACATTACAGGGACCACCGTGCCCGTGGTACACCAGTCATTGCCTGCGAGGGCTACGTCAGGCACGAGGTCTGGTCTTGCTTACGTTTCATGAAAGTAGGTGGAAGTCTGGCAGCGTTCACGTTCCAGTGTTGCACCCGCAAGTGTCTCCTTGATTTCGAGTGGACTTTGGAGCTGGCTGCTGACACTGGTGGCTCTTAGAGGATTGGTGTCCTGAAGGAGGAAGGGATCGGGTAGTTTCTAACTTTCCTCCCTGGGCAGAGACCTAGGGAGGAGCAAGCATCACGTCCTACAAGACCTCCTGCTTTTGCAGCTATTTTATCCCAGGAAGGTTTTATTCTGGTGACAAACACGAGGCTGAACACAGCTTCTCCAGAGAGCTCCCTTCGCGTAAGAGTCCTCAAATCTCCTCCCAGCAATTTTTCCTCTCTCTATCTCCCTTTCAAGACACCCAACAGCACCGCCTGAACAGCAGCTTTGCAGACTCCCCTGGGAGCAGAGCCTGAATTAACACCTCAGCTTTAACGATAAATGGAAGTTTCACTTGGAGGGAGGCAGGTCATAGCACTGGAGGTAGTATTTTGGAGGGTGCTTTCCGGAGGTGCATGGCTGGCAGGAACACCGTGCCATTTCCTTGCGGATGGACCATGGAGGGCCCCGAGAAGCGCTCCCCATCGTGGGATGCTGGCAAGGGGAGCATAGGCTGTTCCTTTCACCACAATTCCCGTTTTTCTGTTGTAGTAGTAGTAGTTGTTATTTAGGGGTAAGGCTTCTTCAGCTGGCATGTCACTTTACAGATAAAAAAATAAAAGGGCAAGGACTCTGTCCTGAGGAGCTTACAGTTTACAGCAAAGACCATATAACCTGCACTGCACTTTAGAAGACTCAAATGCTCACTCACCCATGAATTCACCCTCAGCTGGGCAGCAGCACCTTGAGGACTGTTGTCCCTTCCTTAGGTGACCCCACGACCAGCACCACGACCGCATCCCCCCCGCCGATGCCAGCGGTGGGGCTCTCCTGCCCCTCCACCATCCCCACGCAGAAGTGCCTGAGCAAAGTAGGGGAGTGCCAGAACATGCTGGTTTTGTCTCCAAATAGGTCGCCATGCCCTTGGGGGGGGGCCGTTCCCCGTCCCCAGACAGCTGTGCTCCTCTGGCACGACCAGACACGCGATAAGAAACCTGCCCAGGTGCACTGTTGCGGCTACTTGCCGACACTTAGAGCTGCCATGTGATGGCCTCTAAGCTCATAGAAATTATCCTCCTCCAGGCACTTGTACCCAAGCCTAGACTTTGAAGTATTTCAATCTTTTTAAGAGTCAAAGGTTGGGGGGGGAATGTGTGTTTGTGAATCTGATCTTCCTTCAACAAACCCCAGGTTGTCTAGGATCCTTCCCTCAAGCTCCCCATTCTCCAGGTGAGAATTTTGCCTGCGTTTTTCTAGGGGAAGGAAGGAAAAAACAAAAAAAAAAAACCCCAACCCACAGTCAAGAACTTCAGTGAGGGGTTGGCCCCAAAGCCTTCAATACCGTGCCCACAGGCAGGGTGGGAGGAGAACACTACGAGGTTCCCCAAGGAGACGCCATCCTGGTGTTGTCACTACAGCTCTTGCTGCGGGAAATCCCCAGGCAAGACCTGGCTAGGCCACGCTTGTCCTCCGTGTCCCCTGAAGGCAACACTGATGTGACATTATCAATACTAGTGTCTGTCTTATATCGGTACAGGGCCCCGAGGCCAGAGACATCTCCGTGACGGGAGATCACCGATGCTTCACCCTCCCACGGGCATCTCTCTCCTAACAGAGATCTTCTCCCAGGTGCCACCTTCCAGAGCAGCAGCCAGAGGTCCCTCTGTAGTCTTTTGCTTTTAGGAGCCTTAAATCTGCTGTTGGCCATTGTATGTGGGGGCTTGCGAACCCAAGTGCGTGTGAAGCGAGCCTTTCCCTGCACACCTCTCCCACAGCAGCAATGCCGGGGCACTGGGTTGGCCCTGGGGGACTTTCAGCCCAACGGTAGTTCTAGCACTTTGCTGTTTAGAAAGTATTAAGAACGCGGAGAGGAGGAAACAAAATAGAAAGAAAATAGCCTGGCATTTTAAGTTGGTTACGCTACCACCACTCCCAACAGGAAAAACCTCAGGTAGGTAAAACCCTGTGCAAAGCCACAAAGGGCAGCAAGGAGAATAAACCTGTTCTCCGCGCACGTGCCGGGGTAAAGCGCAAGGCACGGGATTGAGTTGTGGCAGAAAGGAGTTGAATCGGATCTCGGGGAAAGCTTTCTCAAAGTAAGGCTGGAGAAACTCCGAAACAGGCTGCAGAGGCTCTACCGTGGGAGGGCTTTGAGAAGCGGGGAGGCAAACATCAGGAGCACTGGCTGTGACCCTGGGCTGGGCCAGGGGATGGCGAGGTGCCCACTGGGCAACTCTTCAAACCTGGCACGTTTGTAGTTCTGCCTCATCCCCTCCTTCAGGCTTGCAGCACCACTACTTGGGGATCCATCCCGGCAGGTTATGGCCCCAAAGCACTGCCCATCAGCCAGGGCAGCCTGCTTGCGCTCTCCCTTACCTTTGTTGGCCCTTTTCTGATTTTGGTGTTGACCCTCAAATACAATAAAGATAAAACACACTGCAGAATAAGCACCTGAGAGGGAAGGATGGGAACTAACAGCAGAAAACCAGGCTGCACAGCTGTTACTGCTGTATTTCAATAGTTAGAAGGCAGCAGCTCCAGCAACCTGCTCCTCCAGACCATTCCTAGACCACAGACAGCAGCACGTAAACCACGCTGGTGCATTAAGGTGAACAATTTTAAAGTTACCCTTTGATTTGGGGGAACTCAGCTGAGGCAAAATCCAAAACCAAACACCACCCCCCCCAAATAAAAACCAAACAACTTACATGTGATTTCCAGAAGGAAAATGTGTTCCGTCTCCTTCCCCGGACCTTGAGGGAAAGTCAGACCCAGCATTGCTTCCCAGCTAGCCACCAAAAAATGGAGTCATTGTCACCATAACCCCTTTCAAAAACCAGTTCCTAAGAAACCCGCATTTAAGAAGAGAGCGAGCAACCCCCAATACAACAAGGAGGTGCTACCGTAGAAGTGCTTTTGTCCCTGACGGCCCCACTCCAGCGCAAGTGTTTCCAATCCCATTGATTTTCACCTGTTACTGCTGCTTGTGGATGCCTGATGCTTCAGCTGGGAACACTTACTCCCTAGAAAGTCACTTCTTGCCATGGAAAACCCAAGCAACCATAAAAATCTTGCATTAGAAACAAAGTAGGCTCTGAGCCCGATGAAGTTACCATGATGCACGTTGAGGAGCTGTTGGTTTCCCGCTGGCAGCGGGCGCATCTTTGGCACAGTCCTGCCAGGTCTCCAAAAATCATACTGTTGTGAGCATCAAAACCCACCCCTCGCCATCAACCCCCACCAAAGTTATTTCTTTACTGAGACGTTTCAGGTCTACCCTTACTTCTGGCCACTTTTCCACAAATGGGGCCTCTCTTTGTGGTGCCTTTCATCTCAGATCCGAGCAAATTAGGAAAAAGAGAAAATACCCACCGAAAAGAAACCTTCTCCTCCGAAATGCATTTTAGGAGCATTTCGGGGCTGATGGCTCCTCATCTTAATAGACTTCCTTCATTTTGGGGCTGCTTGACTTGCCTGGCGTCATCTGGCACGGGATATCTCCGGCGTGAGTTCGGGTGGATGCTGAAGCGTTGCTGGTGCTTTCCTCCCCTCCGCTTTCGGCTGTGCCGTGCCACACGCAGGGCTCAGCTTCGGCGTTCCCGTCGGGAAAGCGGCGAGGCCGCAGCAGCGGGGCAGCTCCTTCCTTCCCGACACAAGTGCCTTTTCTGGAGGTCCCTGTCGTATTGCCGAGGAGCACGGAGCTCCACGGGGCTTCACGGGGAGGGTGGGCTCGTCGCGCTGGGGAAGGGCAGAACATTTCCAGGCATTTCTGATGCTCAGCCTGTCCTCACCTGGGTGGAAACCTGGAGCTGCCCAGACCCTGAGGTATCCACTGGGATTCCTCCTTCTTTGCACATGGGCTGTTACTCCCACAGCTGCACAGGGGTAGTTTGGGGAGCAGCTTTTACTCCGATCTTGGCCAACCCAAGGAAAACCTGCTCCGGCAACCGCACGTCTCCGGGTGCACGTGCAAACGTTGCACCTTTGGCACGGGCACAGTCCCTGAGACAACCCGGTGGGCGTGCAGGGAGGGGACAAATCCTGTCACCACTTTGCTGTAGGACATGCACACGCTGGTGGGTTTGCTCCAAGGTACGTGCGCTGCTGCCACTGCGGGGCAAGCATTCGGGCTGGAGACCCTTCCTCCTCCTCCTCCTCCTCCTCCTGCCCGCGCAACTTCTCCAAAATCACGCCCGTGGGTGCGCGGGGAGGAGCTGCCCGTGCCGCGGCGAGGCATCGCCCCCCCCCGGCTTGTGGCTCCTGCCCCGCGGGAAGGAAAACGCGGCGGGTCCCGACGGCTGGAAGCGCCCGGGTCCGCGCCGGGAAGACGGCGAGTGAGGACGCAGGGTGGGTTCCAGGAGGGGCGGTCGTGGGGGCTGGGGGTCCCCCGCGTAGCCGGTCCCGAGCAGGGAGGAGGAGGAGGAGGAGGGTTTTCCGAAGTCGGGGCAGGAATTCCTCCCGCTGTCGCCCGGTTTCCCGGCGAAGGCTGCCAGCGGGATGAACTGTCACCTGCCTCCCCCTTAATGGCTTTTTCCGGAGGGGGCGGCCGCGGGGCGTGGGTCCCCCGCGCCGGCCTGGCCGTGGGTGCCGTGGGTGCCTCGGCGAAGCGTCGTGCTCCAGAAGTTCTGCATCCCTCGGGAAGGCGGAGATGCTGCAGGGTGCGGGAGTTGCAGGGCAGCCCCGTCGCCTTCTCTCATTTTCCCCCTCTTTTTTACGAGGTTGGCTTGGCTTTGATTTAGTCGCTGCCGTTGGTGTCAGTTTTCTCGCCTGCCGTTCTTCATCAGAAGTCATTTTTAAAATAACGCTAAAAATGCAGGCTTCAAAATACATGTATGGTCTAATGGGGATGCACTGTTAAAGAGGAAAGAGTATCCGGTTGCCCATTAATTCTTCAGGTATTTTCCATTTAAACTTGATGAGGAAATGGGTTTTTTTCCAAGCAACGTTTCATGTCATCTATCACTAGCAAACTGGCTTAGTGTTTAAAGTAACGATTTCCCCACAAATATGCTACTGATGGGAGTGTTTCGGGCATAACACTAGTACAGGACGGAAAATCAGCACACTGCCATTTTTTAAATATGTAAATTTGGAAAAGCCGTTTCTTCCTTTTCACAACCCTGTGCGTGGCCCTGGTTAATCAGATGTAACTACAGTAACTAGTCCAGGAGGCCGCTGACAGCCGGCACGTTTTCCTGTGCTGCTCTGCTAGAGACGCCTGTTCAATTAATGCACCCTCACTATTTTGTTCTTGGCACCTCTGCTGAATTTGGTAGCGTTTCTGTGATAAGCTCCAGTGGGACTCTCGTGGAGACACTGAAATCTTTTACCTTGGGAGACAATTGAAGCCCAATTTGAAGAGGGGATAACTGCTCGAATTAACTGGAGGGTGATACTGAATTTCCATGTACACATTAAATTCTCGAGGCGTTGCGGTAACCAGAGCTGTCTGTGTCAGACTGGGAATCACCCCAGTGATGGGTTTTGCAGGGTCCTGATCGCTTCCTACCAAAAATGCAAGTGATAAGCTTTTGCAGTGCACGTGGATTGCATTGCAAGTGCAGGCTGGAGGACGGAGCTAGTCATGTAGCGGGCATGACGTGTGCAATGAGCAGGTCGTGCTGAACACGCTACAACTTTGGGAAGCTGGCATTTGCTCTGCAGAGCCTGCAGCGGTGTGAATTACAGGGAAAAAATGTGTTTGCATGTAACAAAGGCGGCTGGCTAATCTCCTGCGTGAGGAACTAATTTTTTTTTAGAAAATCTGGCTTCTGTTTCTTCCTCTGCCACAAATTGCTGGTGTAGCTTTGGGCAAATTATTTAATGTTTCTGCGCCTTCCCTCTCCTCATCTTTGCCCGTGACCCACGAAGGGCTTGCCCATACCAGGCTGTCAGTTCAGACCCTAACTCAAACCCTTTACCTTCCCCACCTGCCTCGCGCATAGCAGCCTGAAGCCCGCGATAGGTGGTACCTAGCTGCTGCGGGGGGATATAGTTTGACATTCAAATGCTGCTGCTGGAGCCAGTAATACAGACGTAGCAGCCTCACAGCTATTCGTTAATCTCTAATCCTGTCCCTCTTCTAATCCAGTCATTCTCTGCTGCTAATCAAATCGCCTGGCGTTGCTCGAGCGGTGTTTGGCGGTGTGCTTGCCCTCATGTCAGCTAGCCTACGTCGAGGCAGGGAAGCGGTGGCAGTGAAGATGGGCTGAGTATCACCAGCTCTTCAGGACAGAGACCGTCTGTCACTTGAGGTTTGTAAAATCCATGGCACGAGAGAGGCCCGGTGTGATTTAGTAATACAGATCATAGCTAGAGGGTAAATTGCAAAAACATCATAGAGAAATGGCCAGAAAATGGCACCTCGGGCGTTCCTGCGCAGCCAGCTGTGTGCACATTGGGAGGGAACGGAGGTGGAAGGGTGCAGCTCCCTCGGCGTAACAACGGCATTCTTATTTTAGCATGGAAGACAGCCAAAGATAAGGAGTGGTTGTCATCCAGCTGGTTGGAGGATTAAAAAAAAAAAAAAAAAAAAGAGAGAGAGGAAAAGAAAAGCTGTGTAGAAATAGAAATATTTTGATGCAGGAATGAAAGGAAGAAAAGCAGATAACCTTGGAAGTGATGGACTAGCCACATAAAGCTGGCAGTACAAGATTTCTCCCATAAAATCTAGAATGATCCTAATTAAGCCCAGACCCTGTGAAATGACACATGGCTTTATTTATTTCAGATGTTTCTAGGTCCTAAAGATGGGGCCAAGTGTGAAGAGTTTGATGTGGCAGATAGTTTAACCCCAATTACTTCTACATAAATCACGTGATTGTTACGGGAGCTGAGTACATCTGATGGGTGCCCCAGAGCTACTGATAAATATATATATATATTTAAAAAAAAAAAAAAAATTCCCTGAAAAACCTCTGGTGGTGTGGGTGAGGGCTTGGGGGAGAAGGGTGGCCATCCTCTCCCCAGGCAGGAGGATGGGGATGCAGGAGCTGTTCCGCCGCAGTGTGCCTGCTGGTCTGCATGCACAGGCAGCTGAAATGGTGGCTTTGTAGAGCAGGCAGGCAGAGAAAGGGAAGCAAAATGGGAGCTAACAAATATTCTCATTATTAAACTGGGATGGATGAATGATTTATAGGGGTAGTTGCTTTTTAAAAAAATTTTTGTTTTTTTTGCATGGGTAGAGTTGGTTGGTGATGTGTGGTGCTAGCCATGAATGGCTTTGTTTTGAGATGAGGCTGCACTGGGTCATGCCTCCAGAAACGGCATCTACAGAATAACTACACAGTAAAACACTTTTCAGCATTGCTTGGGTTTCACAGACTGTCTTCAGGAAGAAAAAGTTTTCCTTCTTTTTTGTTCAAAGCCCTAGGCCTAAATTCTCCCAGTGGACTCTAGATTTCAAAAAGCAGGTGGCTGTACAAGCAGTCCTGGGCTGTGGGGGATCATTATGAACCTGTCTTGGTTCTCCCCGGGTATTTACATTCTTGGGTTTGCAATATTGCCTGTCCCTCTTGGAGCACTGAGCAACTCCATAAATAGGGCACTCTGTAGAGGAGCTGCTCTGCCAGGCGATTAAATGTTGCTTGTTAGTTCTGGCTTTCCTTTTTTTTTTCCCTTTCCCCCAAACAGGTCCATCCGTGCTGTCCTTTAATGTGCAGAGCAGTGCTGTAACGTGGGTAGGGTGAGTTTACAGGGTCATGTCTGTGGGATTTTGCCTGTCTGTGGGATTTTGCCAGTCCCGCCAGTGGCCAGGCGTCCTGGGGAACCCCTGCAGCAGCTGTTGCTCCACACTCAAGTGCTGGCTTTGGGTGTGAGTGACTGGACCCCTCTGAGCTGGACCAGTTTCCAGTACCCTTTTATTTTTGCCAGTTAATAGAGTCATAGAATAGTTTGGGTTGGAAGGGACCTTTAAAGGTCATCTGTTCCAACCCCCCTGCCATGAGCAGGGACATCTTCAACTAGATCAGGTTGCTCAGAGTTCCGTCCAGCCTGACCATGAATGTTTCCAGGGATGGGACATCGACCACCTCTCTGGGCAACCCGTGCCAGTGTTTCACCACCCTCATCATAAAAAATTTCCTCCTTATATCTAGTCTGAATCTGCCCTCTTTCAGTTTAAAACCATTACCCCTTGTCCTATTGCAACAGCCCCTACTGAAAAGTCTGTCCCCATCTTTCTTATAAGCCCCCTTTAGGTACTGGCAGGCTGCCGTAAGGTCTCCCCGGAGCCTTCTCTTCTCCAGGCTGAACAACCCCAACTCTCTCTGCCTGTCCCCACAGGAGATGTGCTCCAGCCCTTTGATCATCTTTGTGGCCCTCCTCTGGACCTGCTAAACAGGTCCATGTCCTTCTTATGTTGGGGACCACACAGCTGAATGCAGAATGTCAGGTGGGGACTCATGAGAGCGGAGTAGAAGGGCAGAATCACCTCCCTCGACTTGCTGGTCATGCTGCTTTTCATGCAGCCCAGGATATGGTTGGCTTTATGGGCTGCTAGCTCCCATTGCCAGCTTATGTCTAGTTTTTCATCCACCAGGACCCACAAGTACTTCTCCGCAGGGCTGTTCTCAATCCCTTCATCCCTCAGCCTGTACTGATACCGGGGCTTGCCCTGGCCTATGTGCAGGACTCTGCACTTGGCCTTGTTGAACCTCATGAGGTCCACACGGGCCCACTTCTCGAGCTCGTCCAGCTTGAGACACCAGCTTGGTGTCTGCAAACTTGCTGAGGGTGCACTTGATCCCACTGTCTCCGTCACTGATGAAGATATTGAATGGTACTCGTCCCATGTGGACCTCTGAGGGACACCACTTGTCACTGATCTTCATCTGGGCATGTAGTTGTTTGGAAATTCTTCTTTGAGACATCAGATATAGGGCTAAACGTTCTCAAGAATTAACCAAAGAGCCTGGGACATGTCTCTTGACCCCTTCACCCTCTTCAGAAAAATGTGTCCTTCAGCTTAGTGGCTTCCAGGTCCCTGTATTGCTTGCACTACCCTGGAAGTGGCTAAGAGCAGTCACTACAGGAGAAGGAAAGCGCTTGCTGTTAGCTTGAAGGGCAAGCTGGGTTTGCATTTGGGTCCCGCCCCCCACCACCACCACCCCCGTCCTCTCCCATGGCATGTGCAAAGATCTCAGAACAAGCCCCAGGACCGACCACGTCCCTAAATGTCTTATTATCTTGTTATCTTTGAGACAGTGATTGGGGGTGAGCTCTGATGGGCAAGAGAGGTGAAGGAAGCTTGCTGCAACACCTCACTGAGCTTCAGTGGGGCTGCTGGGGGTAGGTGCCCCCCTGAACACCCTAGGCCATAGCTCCAAATTCAGTTGGTCAGGCTAGTTTTGAAGAGCAGTCTCTCCTCCAACGTCTGTATGTGCTTCAACCTCTTCATTATTTCTCTGCTTTTTTTTTGTGGCATGGAAACAAAGAGGTGGGAGAAGTGCAGTGGCTACCAGGAGGGCCAGGAGGACAACGGCTCTTGCCTGCCCTGGCAGGCAGTGTGCTCCTTGTGGCAAAGCCAGGTTATTTGGAGGAGTGCAGGTCTTGCATTCCAGCAAAAAATAATTCATTAATGGCCAGAGAACAATCATTTTACTCCGAAAAGCCTCCCCAGCTGCGTTGCACCAACTGTTCTTTTTCAGCCTCTGAATCCTTAATGACAGTAGCAGCTAATTTCTCTTTCTGTGTTTTTCTAGCTGCAATGTCCTATTTTTTCTGGGTTTATTGAGAAAATAATAGAAGTCATTACATAGCTACTTGTCACCTTTCAGAGAAGAAAACTTCTCCCTGGTTGAATGGCCAAGTTACTTACTTGGTGACTGACTCAGACAATAGCGACTTTTTGTGGCTCATCGGTTAGTCATCTGTGCTTCATGAATAAACTAATTAGCTGGAGGAGCGTTACTTAACTTATAGTCCATGAATATCAGAAGATGGTGAATAAACCAGCTGCGAGCAGTATGACAATGGCACATGTGCATTCTGTTGCATGTAAGCAAAAAACCCTGAAACATTGGGTCAGGAGTGGCAAAGTGAGAAATGTGTATTTGTTGTGTTTGGTTTTTTTTAAATTTGATTGTCTTTCAAAGCTTATGTGACAATACTGCACAATATGGTCCTTGGTTTAAAAATAACAATTAAGTGGTCCATATATGTGTGTGTATATATATAATAATTAGGTTAAAGAAAAGATAATGAGGGGTATTGAACTACATGATGCAGAAGGGCAATGAGAGTGGAAGTCATGGAAAAACTTAAGTGAAATGTGAAGTATTTTTGTGTGTGTATGATACGCATCTTTCTGGTTGTTGGTTTTGGATCGCTTGCCGTAGAGCTGGATCCACACAAGGCCACTGCAAAGCAAACAGGAAGGGCAATACGTTGTTTTTTAATCAGGATTTTCCTAACTGAGCAGTCAGGCATCACTGTCTGAATAACAGATGCACTCATCTCCAGCCTTGGGGGAGAGTTTTCCACAAGCCCCATGGGAGAGCGGTTGGATCAGAGGGCTTCACCCAGAAGATCAGTGGAAGAAGCATGGGTCTGCAGCCCTGGAGGGTCTTCTGGTGTGACAGCAAAGGGTCCCTTTGGCACAGGAAACTTTCTACTAGGGAGACCATGTAGTGTGTAGATATAGATAAATACATATATACACGAGCAGATACGTGCACGTGTACTTGCAGAAGTGTATCCTAGAAGAAGTAATGCACGGAAGAGCTTTGCTGTTGTAGCCATGACATACTGTCAATTCATCCCTGGTCTCTGGGGCGTGGATGGAGTTACCTCTTGCTGTTTTGCTACCAGAGGACCTATGTATGTTTAGGGTCGATTCACAAGGCTTCCGTGATGGAAGAAACTGGGCTCGGTGTTACAGCTCTTCTGCTTGGTGCGTGCAGGATACATGGAAGGGTGTTGTTCTCTCATGGGGCTGGTGGTGCCAAGCTCAGTGTCTCGCATCTCCCCCCACCATTGTACCTAAGCGGGTGTTCAGTTTGCGGAAGATTCCTTGGCCATGCTCCAGTTGTGCTGGAACCAAAGTAGTGTTGGGAGGTGGAAGAAAGCGTTTGCAAGGAGTTATATTTCCCCACTCACTGAGGGAATACATCTGCTTTTGCTTTGGGTTTGCCATTTAGGTCCTTAAGTGATTTTTTTGAATGGTTGGGTAGCAGCTGTGTTTAGCCATGAAACCATCACTTGTCTTTTAGGATACATTTTGGCTGTCAGCATAGCTTTCTGTCTTCTAAAGGGGGTTATTAAATTGATGGGGGTAGTCCTGGATGCCATCAGGTGCTACAGAACAGAAAGTGAAAGCAGCATATGGCTGTCTGCCATGGGTCCCTGTGTTCACAGCATGCAACCGCAGAGCTGTGCAATGAGGGTCCCGGAGGGACCCGGTACAGCCTGCCACCTGAAACGGTTAAGTCAACAAACGAGGTGGATGCCCTTGATCGTGAACAGGCTCCAGATATCTTAGATTTGCTTTGGTTACCGGAGGGGTGGGTCAACACTCTTGCTTTCTGTTTGCTTTCTGGTGGAACTGAAGAGCTCTTTGCTTTGAAGTATAAAGGCCCAAATATTTTGGGACCTAGAGCTTCTGAAACTTCTTTTCTTGAGAAGAGGTGCTGCTGCCTTTCCAAGGGGCTGAGGTTCTCAAGCTAGCGGACTTTTATTTTTAAAAAGGAAGGAGGTGTTTTTATTAAGAGTTTCCTGTTTTGAACTGTCTGGTTAAAGGGTATGAAGTGGTCAGAGGTGGTAGCATTATCTTTTAGGTCAGGGTTGTCTCTTCGTATTTTCGTATTTGTATACATAGTGCACACATATGAATTCTTTTCACATGTATATTATGTATTTTTGTTCGTGCAATTTTTTCCAGTTCTATTTAAGGCTGCTGCTTTAAGGAAGTCTAAATAAGGTTTCCTGTCAGGAATGGTTTAGATATAGCTGGTCCTGCCTGGGGCAGAAGGATGGGTTAGGCAACTTCTCAAGGTCCTTTTCAGGACCTTTTCTGTGGTTCTAGGTCTAGGCCATTACCCAACAAAACAAATTCGTAGTAGGTTGCTCTGGTTATGCTGGTAGGGGGTTTTGCTATAGCATTCAATGTGGATATTTGTTTGAAAAGGAAATAATAGCTAATTGTAGCGTAGTAACTATTGCTGCATCGGACAAATGTTTCTTAAAATTAAAGAGGAAAATAAATGATGTTACATTTTTAGACTAGCATCGTGATATGGCTGTGATTAATTTTTCCAGGAGCTTTGTGTTTTTTATATCTGCTTAAGTGTATTAACATTTTAAAAGGTCAAAGGTAAGCTTTAAAATGGATGCCAAATTAAGATGGATGGGAGGAAAATGACATTTACTTCTTGTTACTGCACATTGTTTGAATTTGACCAAAGGCAAAAACAAAACAAAGAACAACCCTCCCCCCCCCGTACGTACACACATGCACGCATGCACGCGTGCACAGACAGACAGACACGTTCCCACCACCTGCCTTCCCTGCATACCCGGTCCGGGAGAACCTTATTCATCTAGGCAAATCATTGTCCTAACAAAACCAGTAGTCCAATGTCTTAATTTCAAGACAGCTTAGGTATCCCTTTGCCAAGTATCTCATTTAACTAGGGTGAGTGGACTCTGTAAATAGAAGTAGCTAAAATATTTATATTAGGAAAATATGGCTAATGGGAACCATAACCACGTTATCATTTCCTGCCCTTGCTGGGTTTGAGATGATGATTTTGTCAGGGAAGGGACTGTACCCTCATCCCTATTCATGCAGTTCCTGGCACACCGAGTCCCTGTGAAAACAGAAAATAAAATACAGTGGGAAGGAGGCCTTTGCTTCCAGTGGGAACGGTGGCCAGTCCCAGCTGAAAGCGAGTCTTTAGCAGAGCTGCTCTGTGAACATACCAGTGTACAACAACTTTGGGTTTGGAGAAAGCAACATAGCTTGAGGGAAGGACTGAATCTGATTTATGTCCATCATTTCCACTCTTGCCCTGAAATGATGATGGTGTGGAGCCAGGCTGGCGATGCACCCTGTGCCTCAGGAATCACAGCCACTCTCTCCTTTAAGGGACCCAGCCTGGTTTCATGGATGTTATTTCACAAGACAGATTTGCTCCCGTTGCTTCATGACACTTACAGATCCAAGGTTTAAAAAAAAACCCAAACCAACAAGATGAAAAATCCCTAAAATTTCTTCAAATCCTTCTTCCTGCCGGTGGTTCATCAGTGAGGATTCGGGCTGCCTCCCGTATCAGCCTCTGGCCGCCTCGGCCCCGTGCTGCCCCAGAAGCACAGCCTGACCTCGTGCGGGCTGCAGGGGCCGTGCTGCCCAGCGAAGAGCCGCACCGTGCCAGGGCCTGTTCTGACTTTAGGTCGTTGTTGTTTTGTTTTGGTTTTTTTTTTAATAGACAATTGTAAATTGTTACAGCTGTGGAAGGTTCAAGGCAGTTGCTTCACCCAGATGTGGGCGCTCGGTGCGGGCTACTCGGGTTCCCAGGTCCGTGGGTAGTTTCAGCCTCCTCCTTGAGGCCTGCGCGCACCTCCCTCCCGCCTGGAACCCGGCTGGAGCGTTCCCTGGAGCACTGCAGAAGGAAGATGTTCCAGCGCAGACCCTCTCCCGCAGGGATCGAGGCAGCCCGGCCTTAGAGGAGCGTGCGTCTCGCGGTGCCTGGGCTCGCATTTTCTCTGAGGTTTCTCCAGCCTTTATTTTTCTGCAGCCGAATCGCTGTAGGTTTAGTCCTTTTGTTCTTGTCGGCTTTTTAATTTTTTCACTAACTTTCATGAGATGAGAACCATCTCTTCCCAAGACCAGGTGCCAGCCTCCTTAGCTGCTGCTTACAGAGGGCGTGGGTGTGAGTGGGGCGAAGCTTTGGCCTAGTACCGCTGAGGTGACTTAGGTGTGTCCGCCGTGGCCAGGCCGCGGTCACCGGGAAGAGGCAATGGCTCTGCTCCTGGAGCCGTACCTACCCAGCAGCCTTTGGCGGGCGGCCGGCCGGCCCCGTTCTGCAGAGGAGAGCGGGAAGGTCTCGCCGGGCTCCCCAGGTCGGGGGGCTGCCGGAGGCAAGGGGCTGGCGGCGGCCTGTCCTCAAGGGGGGAAGCCGCAGTGCTGAGCCCTGCCCCTGCGCGAAGGCCTGAGGGACGAAGGCCTGAGGGACGAAGGCCTGAGGTGAGAGATGGCCGAGCCCCTTCCTCCCTCCGCCAAGAAGCAGTGAGCTCTCCTAAGCATCCCTTTCTGGGTGCTGGAAACGCTCATCTGACAGAAAGAGAAGGGAGAACATCAAGTGCTCAGACACTTCGCTGCGGTGTGAAAAAGTATTTTTTGTTTCAGACTGAATGCATTCTTTCAAGGCTTCACTGCCCTCTGAGTGGAACAAACAAAACAGTTTTATTTTTCCGTTTTGCCAAAAAAGAAAAAAATAGGTCTTAAATTGCTCAACCCAAACATTTCTTTTTAAACCCCCCCCCCCCCCGCCTGGCCACCATCACAAACAATTTCAGTATTTGCATAGCTCTAATTGCAGTGATGAAACAAACACAGCAAATCCTGACCCTTCGCAGAGCCTCATCACAGCCCCACAGCCAACTTGGTCTGTATTTTGTCAGCAGAGAGGGAGATCGGAGCGGCTTTGTGGTAGACTGAAAATAAATTACCAACTTAGTTTTTCTTTTTTTTTTTTTTTTCCTTCCAAACTGGTACACTATCAGTTTAGGGCAAGAATAATTTTACCTGTTCTCTTGCTAGCAGGCTGAGGGATATCACCGTATTGTGATCGTGGAACAGCTTAAGAAACATTTGGATTTTTAATGTCTTGTTCATGTGTGTTACTCTTAAGTTGCAGCCTCTGTTGCTGTTATTAGAATAACGTGTAGGGTTGATATTCTGTTAGTGATACCCATATTAACATAAAGCAATGAGAAACAAACATCTGCATCTTTGTTGTTGTTGTTGTTGTTGTGAAGATGGCAAGTACCCAAAGACAGGGTTAAGGAAAATTTGATCTGGCTGCAGTTCCATCAAATAGGAGCGAACAATTTTTGGGACATTTTTTAATGACATTTATTTATAGCAGGTAGCACACAGGCGGCTGCTATTTCTCAGCATGCTGGAAGAATGTTCTCCAGATGGTGCTTACTGTTTATGCTTTTATTCACTTTGCTTGAACACAGCAGCACTCTGCACAAAACATGGAAAATTGGAAAATAAAAACAATTATGTTTTTACAAAGTGCCATGTGATTTGCTGAAATGTCTTAGTTGACTGATGAACGATGCTTGGGGGCAGCACGGGGGATCACAGAAACCCTGCGCCAGAGTCCCCCCGTGGGTAACAGGCTTTGCCCCAGCTGGAGAGGGGCTCGCCCTTCTCTCCCCAAAAGGTGGGTTTGAGCAGGGCTGCTGATCCTGCCCTCGTCTCTGCGTCTCTTCTGCCTCCCTTTTCCCACACAGGCATTTGAGTGAATGTAGGAAAGGGGTTATAACAGCACTATTTTTGTTGGGTTTTCTGTGGCTGTACAGCCCCGAGGTGGGAGAGATGCGAGACAAAGCATTTCATAAGCCTTCCCTGTGCCATCATGTTCCTTTCTTCTAATCTCAGTGAAAAATAAAGTATTAAGGCTGGTCCAGCTGAAAGCAACAGCAAGAGTCAGGACTGGTATCCAGAAGGACCAGCATGGTCTATGATTTCTGCTCATTGCAGTGGTGAAAATAGATATCCAAATGGTGAGCATGCTCTTGCAGGCTTTTGTTATGCAGCTTCTGCAGGACTACTCACACAAAACATTTTCAGACTGGAAGCTTTAAATAAGACTCTGGAATCTAAAGATTTTTTTTCATTAAAAATCCTTGGGAAAAAATGAAAACAATTAAATTCTTTCAATTTCATTTAAACAACAACAACAAAAAGGCAATCAAAATGGATATTAAGCAAGGGGAAAAACTATTCTTATTTTTAGGGTTTTTTATAATTATTTAGATGTATATAAAAATATGTACAAAAGAAGTAAATATTTCTGGCTTCTATTAAAAAACATAGCAAGAAAAGAACAAGCACACAGCACTTCAGGACAATTTTTCAAATAGCAAAACCCATATCAAGTTTAAACTTTCAAATTATTATTTCCTGTAAACAGGAGCCTTCAGATTCCTTTGAAATCTAGTTTAAAGCCACCAATACTTCTAGTGAAATTAAATTTCAAGAAATTGATGTGTAAACAGTTGTTCAACTGGTTTTGGGGATTTCTTTGCTAAATGGGCAGTGCTGCACGGCGCTTCGATTTCTCTCCCTTGCCCGTTACCCCAGAGACAGCCCTTTCCCAAGCAGAATTCTTGCTACATCAGCTCCATGCTGTTTATCTTCCGTTGCTCCCTTGGCAGTTATTATTTCTTAATGTGTTAATTGTAGTTCCTGGACCCTCGCGTGTGAGCATGTGTAATGTTCACGGTAATGATGCTGACACGTTCTCTAGTTCCTGGAACTGCAGAGAGAAAACCTTACCTATGGTCTGGGCACAGGGCATCCAGTAAGAGAAACCAATTACAAGAATTCAAATGGCATAAAAAGAATAAAGTGGGTAACTGGGGAGGGTAGGCATTGGGCTGGGCTGGGGGTTATTTTTGCTTATTCGGTTATGATTCTTTCCACAGATCTGGCTTTGTGTGATATATATATATTTTAATTAAAACTTGAATTATGTCACTTGCTTTCCACCTTTTAGCAGTATTTCACTGTAAATTCATTCCTAATAGCAAGTAGTCAGGGGTAAGGAATGGCTTTGCTGAGCGATGGGGACTGTTAATTATTAAAAAGAAACCTATGGATTTAAAACAAATTAGACCTCATTAAGCCTAGGTCTGCTTCCACACAGATCAGCTGACATGAAAAAGCCCATCTCCAAGCATGGAAAATTGCACTTTTTAGCTGACACATCCCTAGTAGAGATGCGCTTGGGCTGGCACAGGGTGCATTTGCTCTTTTGGTTGGTGTCGGAGATCCCTGGTCCCTGATCTCACTTCAACGCCTGCGGCTTTCTTGCATCTTTGCCGTTTTCCTTCCATCTCTCCTGACACCCTCAGCCCACGGACACGTGGGAATCCCACCTTGCTCCTGGAGGTGGCTGCTGGCCATCAGCAGCGGAGTCCGGCTGGCTGGGTCAGCCAGCTCCTGGACAGTCTTGGCGCTAAGCTCAGCTGAAGAGCTTGGCTGCTTTGGGTTTAGGGAAAGGGGAAACACAGGAAAACTCCTTTTCTCTTCCTTGCTTTTGGAGGGGAGGGAGGTCTTTGACTTCTGCCATGGGGCTCTTGCCATGGTGAGGCTGACCAGCTCCGTAGGATAGATCTACTTATTCTCGTTTACGGAGGCGGGAGCTTTTTTGTTTGCTCGGGCTTATTTTGTTATCTAAGCTTGGCTGTGACTGTTAAGTTGGTTGTACTTAGAGGCTTTCTGTGGGACCTTACAGAACATCCAAAAGGCTGAAGTGATTGTTGGAGACTGTACGCTCAAACCTACGTAACTGCAGCACATTTTAAGCTGTTTTTCTGAAATTTTGTGGAGGCAGTGGGTGAGTACGTTCACAGGAGAATCCTAATAATGAGAGTGAAAGGTGGCCTATAATGAGCATTTTAATTGTATGCTCGCAAGCATGCCATGTATGGGCTTTGCTGTCTTGCTGAGACATCCCCCCCAATCTTCTCTGGCATTACAGGCATTGACACACTCATATCAGGAGAAGAAACGCCCGTTCTGCTGGCTAGAAATCAGCAATAACATTTTGACATCTGTGCAACAGTTTAAAATGAATTATTCAGCACATAGATCGTGCTATTCGAGCAGCCAGCACATCTCTGCCCATTTACTACTGTCAGTCCGTGGTGGAGATATCACTGATGCCAGTGGGAGCGGAGCACATGGACTGGGGGTAGGTTTTGGCCCGTAGCCTGGAACAGCATTTGACAGCACCCCTGCAGAATATGATAGGGATAATCTGCTTCGCCACCAGCAAAAAACTGAAAGACAATGCCAGTCTGTTTCTTCCCTTAGAGTATTTTAAACACATGCGGAAAAAAGGTCTTGAGAATTGAAGAAATCATTTATCATTTGACTGTTTAAATTCTGCTTTAAAGGGTGAAACTTGCATGTAATTTTGATGAAATCAATGGATTGCATATGACTCTTCAGAAGCCCTGAGCATCTCTTGCCTACTGGGAGTAGACCCAGAGCACAAACTGGCAGCAGGTCCAGGCCAGTCTCCAGCTTCTGCCAAGTTAGAGGGTTAAAGCGAAGCAGTTGCTAATTCCTATCAGCAAAGAAAATTCATGAGCTTCACGATGTAAGCAGCATCTGATTCGGCAAAACAAGCCAAACTGCTGTAAGAACGCACTTTAGGGAACTGCAGATGGGGAGCTGAGAGGGAACACGGATCAGCCAAACACCAGCAAAACCAGGTCTGCTCAAGACAGGCCTTGGGGAGAGGAGGTGGGCATTTATCTTGTATTTAGCTTCCTAATTCAGTGAGGTCATCTGAATTAAAGCAGTGTCTGTGTGGTGAGAGTCTTAACACCTGTTATTTCACAGGATGCCTGTTCCCTGTAGCTGCGTTTTAAATACAAAATGCAGAACACAGTATGGAAATGTCCTGTGCTATGGGTCATTGTCCTCTCCTCACCTCCCTTTAAGGTCTGTTGTGTAGCTGTCCGCTGATGCTTATCTAGTGGGCAGAAAATAGGGAGCATTCAGGTAGCATTGCGGTGTGCAGCAGTATCATCCGCCCATCATTGTCCATGTTTTTCAGGTGGCTAACTAAATATCCAGCATGCCCCAATTTCTTCCATTTATGCATAGCAAGTAATACCCTACAGTGGCAGTAGCCCAGTGCTGTACTTGGAAAGGCAAGACATACTATCCAGGTAACCATAAAACAAATGACTAGTATACATTAAAGTTCTTGTGCGGGAAAGCTTATCTATTGAGGAAAAGACACTTAAGCACATAATGAAAGTTAAGCAAATCCTTATGTCCCACTGAAGTCGGCAGAATTTAAGCATGTAGTTAAATCTTACATGCAGTAAGGGCATATGCTGCGATAGTAACACTACAGCTGTAAGATTTTTTAACCCGTGTGTGCGCGCGCATCGCTTTATTTTCGGAGTCCCCAAGAGCTTTGCAATTAGCAGAAAGATGGGAAATCTTGAGAAATACCACGCAGCTCTGGATACCCGGGTGCGGTGCTTCAGCAGGAGGTGGGACCTGGCTTCCTCGGCTGGTCCTC
The DNA here is from genome assembly GCA_026212715.1 of Elanus axillaris. Taxonomy (NCBI): domain Eukaryota; kingdom Metazoa; phylum Chordata; class Aves; order Accipitriformes; family Accipitridae; genus Elanus; species Elanus axillaris. Next base: position 19,861,469 of record JANZLQ010000061.1, on the reverse strand, counting down.
GACAAGCGTGGCTCTGCAGCTGGGTGCAAGCTGGAGTTTTCACGCACGCTGCCCGTGTGGGTACACGTGTGGTATTTTCGGAGGGACTAAAAGCCTCTTCTAGCTTTTGTAGGGCTGCCATCTCCAAAGGCTCTGAACCTTCTTGCGGTCTTGGATCCGTGCACCGTCCCTGTGCTCCCCCGGGCAGGAGGATGTTATCCCCCTCGGGCAGGGAGTGAAAGAGGCACAGAGAGATGTCAAGTCCAATTTTAACAGTTACTTTTGCGTCTGCATATGCAGAGACATATTGGGGTGTGTGTGTGTGTGTGTGTGTGCATTCTAAACCTCCTGTCTGTGTAGCTTGGACCCTGTCTGCCATTAAAAACCTGGCTCAGAGCAGCTCGTCGCTCTGCCTCGCATGGGAACCTCGTGAGCGTGCATCTCCCTGATCCGGAGCAGAGGAATATACCTTGCTAGTGTAGGTGTGGGCTGGCGAGGGGAGGGAGGTGTGTGGAAGTCCAAATAAACAGGGAGGAGGGTAAATAGCCAAAGTAATATATATGGGGGTGAAGCAGGGTACCTGGTTTTATTGCCACTTGATTGGAAGGATGTGTGTAGCTTGTGAGCATCCATTAATTAGTGATGCAATTGCTCCATGCTGGTATCAATAAAACCTTAATAGTACATGATACCAGCCTGTGATTGCTTCCTTTTTTCCACATGCCCTTGTGAGGGCGTGAGTCTGTCGGTGCAGCTGTGCACTGTATATATACAGCGTATATGCGCTGTGGCTGCTGACATAAGAAAGGGACAGTAAAATCGTTTAGCGGCTAGTTACCTCCCATGTGATTTTTCCAAGCATTTATAAAAGGATCTTTGATATGCAGCACTCTCTCACGTGCACAAAATAACCAACGTTGATTTTTCTTCCTTTTGCTGAGACATACTAAGTCTTAAAATGGCTCCTGAGCAGGCATTTCTAGGTACATGTAGCAACTGCAGCCTGATGGGCTAGCAACAGCAACAACAAGAAAAAAGGCTCTCCTTCATTTCCTTTATATGCACATTGTGCAGCTTTTGAAACAGTGCATCAAACACTGCCGGCTGGAAATTTCCAGGCCCGTTTCCTGCCTGGTGCATGCTCATAAAGCAAGATTGTCTGTACGGTCCGTAGCTGCAGTACTGCAGAAAGTCAATAAAGAGCTGACCACCTCACCTCTATCAAAAGCAGTTGAGAAGCCCTGCCTCATCTGCCTTATTAAAACCACACTTGACTCCTGCAGAGAAACCTGGCTGGGAACCTTGAAGAGGAGGGATAAAAAAGGAGGCTGAAATTGCAGTGAGTATTCTACAGCTAGGTCTTGCAGTAAGGTTAAAGAGGGTTTATTGTAAAATAAACCAAAAAGGCTGCTTCATTAAAACAAGGAAAATGCCTGCATTTAATGCAATAAACTTCTGACTCTCTCACCTACAGTACAGCACAGAGATAAGATGATTAGTTATTGCAGCAATGAGCAGATTTAAGTAGCTCTCTAATGGATTTGTATTTTGAATTTAAATATGTATATGCATGTGCATGTGTGTATATACTTAAGTTTTGTAAGAAAAGGCATGATGTAGAAGTAGATGCAAGAGGCAGAATTTATACTGCAAAATGTATTTTAGTATGTGTTTCAAAGGATGCTTTTTTTTTTCCCCCTTTCCCTTATATAAGAGTAATTGATTGAATGTTTGCCAAGCTTTCAGTAGTATCCATTGGGAATCCCCACCCCCACCTTCCCCAGGCCCACCAGCTTTTTCTCACCTTAAAATGAAAAAAGAAAGAACTTTAACAGAAAGATCATTGCTTTAGCTTAATATTGTAAGATTTCAGAGATTGAATTTTCTGATAGTAATGAAATGAACCCTGAGTTGTGCCATGAATTTGATTGCAGTTAATTTGATTTTTGAGATGCTCAACAAAGCTAGCCCATTAGCTTTAACCTCACATACTTTGGATTTGGACAAAGTGTTTTATATATATATATATATATGGGTGTAGATAGTACAAAAATCTCTCTATGGTAATTCAGTTGTTTGTGACAATTACTGTCAATGAGTAGTTACTAAATATAGCACTATTGGAAGTGGCATCCAGTGAGTTGCTGACCAGTAATCCCACTACGTTTAATCACTTTGGTGCTACAGGGTCAGTCTTCCTTTTCACAAGGAAAAATACAGCTGAACATCTCGGCAAGGAGACACATGCACACTCTGTCCTGCAGCTTTTTCCAGTTCCCGTTGATCTTAATGGGACTAGTCATATGGATAGGAGTAACTCTTATCAGAAAGGCTTTTTTTTGGCTGAAACTCAGAATTTCTATTTATCTGATTTGCCCCTGCAGAATTCAGAGTGAAAGTGCTCCCCTTGGTAGTATTTGCCAAGAGGGAACAACCGTGGGGTGGCACATCCCCCCGAGGTGGTCCCAATGCCTGGCCCTTTCTCTTTACATGGTTTATCCTTGGTCAGCAGTAAATGAGATGGTCGAAGATGGCCTTTTGTATATATATGTATATATGTGTATATAAATAATACCAGCTTCAGGTAAGAAAGTATTTGGTGATGTCAGAAAACTAATGGCGCAAGGCTACAGGTAACCGGGAATAGTGTTGAGGAGTTGATTGTGGGGGGCAAAAGCAGGAGGGGAATTCTGCAGCTGGGAGGAGGTTGGTCACTATGGGGAAAAAAAAAATACAGAGGATGTGGTTTCCAGAACAGGGGAGAAACAAGACCAGGGAGGAAGGAGATGAACCGTGGGCGCACACGGGTTGAGAGCGATGCTGAAAGTTCTCCGGGTGATGGGCAAAGGTTGAGCTGCAAAGGGGATAACTGCCACGAGCGGCTGGTGGGAGGTCCTGTGAGTGGGGGAGTGCAGAATCTCAGCAGAAGTCAGGGGATATGTGACTTCGTGGCTTGTGGGAGGGAAGGTGCCCATAGATGGGAAGAGGGTTGGACACACGGCAGAGACAAGAAGGCGTTCGTTCTGTCTGGATCTGCGCCACTGGGCACTTGCGGAGCCGGGAGCCAGGCTGCCTCCCTCCAGCGCCGTCGTGCCCAGCAAAGGTGCTGGAGGGTCGTCTCTGGACCCCGGTGCAGAGGGGCCTGGAGCAGCCCTGCTCCTCACTTGGGTGCTTCTGCCCACGTCCCGTGGAGGGCTCCTGGAGGGCACAGCTGGCTGCCTACAGGAGCTCCAGGACCAGGGCACACGCCAGTCCCCTCCTGTCTGCCTGAAGCGTTCACGTGTCCAGCCTGGGGTAGAGCTGGGCGCTCGCTCCGGGAGCGATCCAAGAGGTCCCTGCTCTGGGCAGGGTGAGGAGCCAGGCACCAGGGAGCGCCGTGGCAGGGAGCTGCCGTCCTTCTGGAGGATGCTTACATGCCCACACCTCTGCAGCACCTTCTTGGGTCCTGCCAAGCCACGGTCCGGGTGTCCCCATTGCTTACGGCAGGGCGAGGAGAGTTTTTGTTATTCCTAACTTCTATTTTATAGGGTTTGGGTTGGGTTTTTTAATTCTTCTCTTTCCTTTATGCTGCTTTTGGTGGCCCAGTCTGAAGGCAAGGTCCCTGCTTGTTTTGGCAGGAATTAGGCAAACCCGTTCAGCAGGACAGAAAGGGGGGAAGAAAACATTAAAGAAATAGGACTGGCAACCTCACCAGAGGGTCCCATAGTGCCGAATTTACCGCTAAAAGTTGAGGAGGGGGACAGAAACCCCATCTCTCTTTTCAGGGTGTGCTGAAACATGGTGCCCTGAAAATGCTTGGGCAACAGAGGCCATTAAAACACGCTCGTGGCACGGGGCGGCCTGGTGATGCCAGCCGTTTTGCCCCACAGCAGTCGGGGCTTGCTCTTCCCTGGGAATCTGTATCTGTAGGCTCCTTGCTGCTGGTCTGCACACAGCGCAGTGTATCTGCAGGTCCGTGCGTGCCCCGGAGGGATGTGCTTTTCCCCGCGGCTGAGGCTGGGAGCAGCGTGAATCCTCACCGAAAAGGATGATACAGCTTCCATACTGCCACTAAGTTAGACTAATTCAGAGGCAGCGTGTCTGATGCTTCTCAGCCAATGCTAGCTAGAAAGGAAACAATTTTACACATCAGCAATTTTTTATGATTAATAATATTATCCTGCCTTAATTGAAAAATGGGCTGGTGCCCTTAAGAAAAAATTAAGCTGCAGGAATTAGTATCTAACCTCTTTATGATGAACGTGTATTGTTACACGCTGCATATTACTGTCAGTGCTTTTAGAAATAATAGTGCCGCGTATTGTAATAAAAAATTGTCCTGTGTTGTTTGTAGTTGCGTGGCACCATTCTGTCTGGGTGACTTGGCTTTAAGAGCCTGAACGCTTGGGAAGAAGCAGCGTGAGGATGCCGAAATCCTTTTAAAGGGAATTGATGTACAAACAGGAGGATGATGTGTAGGCTCCGAGCTCTGCTATCAGTTGTTATTGCTGAGAGATATTCGCGGGGAGCCGATGCCAGACGGAGCATTAGCGATTGCCGGCCTCGGTGCCTTCATAGGAAGTCGGTCATAAAGTCGGCGAGGGCTCCTGTTTGTGGGAATTTTTAAACACCAGTGAATCATTTTACATAGCGAGACAGTTGTTGGGGTGGGTTTGTGCCAAGGTCTCTGTGAACCACTTTCTCTACCCGAACCAAGCTGGAGAAGGAGGGAGAGACGATGCCGAAGGACCAGGAGAGTTGTTGTGCCCGGCGCAGAGCCGGCTGCTGGGCTGTGCCGCGGTTTGCCAGGCAGCATGTGCGAGTGGGGTCTATCGCCTGGCTCTGCCCGCCTGCCTGCGACCGCGGGCGGTCCCGGGGATGGGGCAGGTCGTGACTTCAAGGCATCGTCCTCCTTCCACGTGTCCAGCCCCGGGGCTTTGTCTTGCGTGCAACAGCCTGAGGAAGCCGGGATTAAAGAAGGTGAGAAGGTCTGGGTCTCTGGTATGGGCAGTCGGGGACAAAACAGAATCAGCGGAATCCCTTTCGGCCGTACTGCTGTCCGGGCATCGTCCGTCTCCTGCAGGCTCCTCGGAGGACCGTGGCTTCAGCAGCAGGCTCAAAAGTGAACCCACGCACGTGCGAGGGGCATGAATGTCACGTCTTACAAATGCCCCTTTCCCCCAACGCAGAGCTCTTAAATGCTCTCATCGGCTTGAATGCTGCTCACCCCCAAACATTTGAACGTTGCGAGTCAAATCTCCCTGGAAACATGCAGTGGGAAAAACAGATGCCTGTGGTGGGGTCACTGGTGCTTTCCAGTGTCCCTGGCCGGCAGGGCGCGAGGAGCCTCCTCCTCTTCCCCTTCCCAGGAGAGCCCTGATGGGGAAAGAAACGCAGTGGCGTGCCGTCACGGGCTGGGGCTGGGGCTGGGGAGGGAGGAGGAGGAGGGTCTGGGGAAGGAGCCAGCAGCATCCCCAGATGGGGGGACAGGCCGGCTCTGCGGGGACGCGGGCGAGCAGGGTGGGAGCAGCAGCGGGGAGGCTGCCCTTCCCAGCACCTTCTCGGCCGCGGCCCTTGGGTCTGCGCCTGCCCGGAGAGGACCCCCAGATCCTCCCGGACCCTGCTGGGTGGGCCGGGGTGGGGGGCAAGGGCTGCGGGCTTTTTCCTGCCGCATCCCTGGTCTGTCGTTGCTGCCTGCGTAGGCTGGCCCTGGTGCGTCCTCGCACCCGTTCTCTGGCGTCTCTGAATTTGTAACAAAGGTCTTTTTCGTTACCTCTTCCTTTGTATTTCAGCCAGGGTCCTTATTAAAGCAGACAATGAGGAAGTCTGCATTAAAATGCTTCCTTCCATCCCTCTGTCCTCCCCCCCCTCCCAGCCCCATCCTCCTCGTCCCTGGAGGAAACGCTCGTCTCTGCCAAGATCCTGCCTCGCAAAAGTAAACAATATGAAATTACAATAAAGTGTTTTGATTCGCCGGGCCTGACATTCAGGAGCCGCACAACAGAGACTTATAAAAAGGCTCTTCCATAGATAGCCAGTGTGAGAAAAAAATAATTGCTCATTTTGGGCGTGTTTTGGATCCAGGCGTCGGGGCAGCGTAGATGGAGAACAGGGGATTTCTTCACCAGACCTGAAGGTTCTCGGGAGGTTCATACTGCAGCGTCTGTCAGCAGCTTTCTCCCTCCTACCTGCGGGTGACTGCCCTATTGCACAGTCACGTCAATATTTGGGGCTCTGTTGTTGCTTGATGCTTTAAGACTGGGTAGTGTACTGAAAGCCTTGAGAAGCGAATAGATGAGCTGAAACTTGTTTCCTCCAGGACTCTTCCAAATAATTCAGAGGAAGGCAAGCCTAAATGGAGGTGTAATCCCTGGGAGATGAGCTTCCTTGGGTGCTTGCCAGTTTAGCAGGCTGGGTAATCTGTGCTGTCATTGAGATTTGCGGATTAGCTGTAGTGAAGCTAGTTGGCTTTGATGTTTCATTAGGGAAGTTTTCTGTAGTTTTTCGTCCCCAGTCTTGATGCTGTGAAATATGGATGATGTAGCTTTGTTACCCTTACACCTTCTAACAGTCATGCAAGTCGATGCTGGGACTGCAAACATCTCTTATCTGCTGAGGATTTTTTAAATCATTGTTTGTTTATGAAAGACTAACTAGGTCAAAGGTTAGTTTTGGAAAGGATCTGCTTTCCTCAATGCTAACCAATAAATTTTCATTTGGGTAATGCAAATTACCTCCCAAAGAAGGGATAAAAGCAAACACTATTTATCCTATAATCTGCAAATATTTTGAAGAGTGAAACAGAATATCAATAAAATGGCTTATCATCAAGGTCTTGTAAGAGTTGCAAAGGACATTTATTTAGAAAACAAAATGTTAGATTTAGAGGCAAGAACCGTGCGGATGAGGAGGGAGTACGTACAAGTGACAGCATTGTAAATTGTCTCGGGGGTTCAAGGGACCAGGGAAGGACACTGTGTCCTGAAGTCACTCCTTCCCAGAGACGTCTCTGCTGATAAGAGCCGGTTGTTGTTCCTGCTGACAGTGATCGAGGGGGACAAGGCGAAGGATCCCCCCGTGGGCTCTCGTGGCGGCGCACAGCAATGGGGCTGCGGCCTGGTTTATTTATCATGGCTGGACGCATCCTCGCGCTTCCGCCTGCCAGAGAGGATGGGTGCACGTCCTTGGAGCTTCTGTCGCTGGCCCCACAAACGCATTCCAGCCCCTTCCAGCCGTGTCCCTGGAGGCCTGCTGCCCCTCGGGCCGGGGGATGTGGCTGTGCGGGCTGGCCGCGGAGGACGCTCTGCAGGGGCAGGGCTCGCAGGCCGGCCCGGGCCATGGGGGAGTGTTGTTGGCCATTGCTCTCGGCTCCCCCGGCACGGCGGAGCATGTGAGGCGCCTGCTGCGGGACCTCAACTCTCTTGGGCCTCCACGGTGGCTCTCCCAAAGTCTAACGCCAGGACTATGGGGAAGAAGGGAGGAGCGACCAGGGCAGGACTGCCAGGGATGGCCATGGCACGAGGCGTGCGAGGGGGCCCGGCAGGGACAGCAGGGTCCACCTTGCCGAGGCACGTCCTTGTCCCTTGCCAGCCATGCTGCCTCTCGCTCCTTGGCCGGTGCCGTCTCGCATCCTTCGCTTGCTTCCCTGGCAGCCTCCTGCCCCGTGGATGCCATAGGCAGTGCGCACATGGGCTCCGGTACCTGAAATCGACCTTAACATGCTACTTTGTACTTCTGCTGCAAAACTGTGAGAGAAAAGAAAGGTTTAGTTAAAAAATGATTTAGCATGCTCTACTCCGACTGAAAAATACAGCGTTAGCGTGAAGTGTTGGACTGCAAGTTTGGGGGCTTCAGTGATTTATCCATCAATTATGTCATTGTAAACTGAAGGTGAAGTTACACCTTCATAGATCTAGAGTAACAAATGGTTGAACTGAACCTCTGCTGGGTAATTCTGCTTGGATTTACTTTAGCGAGAGAAGAGGGTACAATTAGCAGAAATGGCCTGCGTGAAGGGCTGGGTACCTTGAGCTGCACAGGTCTTGGTTTGGGATAAAGCAGCAGTTCCTCTAGCATCTATTCCTGTGATCTGAAAGACGGAGAAATATTAAGAATGTAAGCGTGTGTGCACACATGCGCACGTGTGGACATACACACACATGCTGTTCCTGTAGAAGGTAAATATCAATTTTGATTATCCGAATATTGATGTAGCAATTTAGAAATAGCTTTCCAAGAGAAGGTGTCTACACTGTTATATTTACCAGCATAATTAAATGAGACAACCTTTCAGTCCATAAATCACAGTACAGTACTTGCCATTACAATTTCTATGGTTGTACTGAGCAAGCAACGCTATCGAGAGAATTTTATTAAACCAAAGTAATAAAATTGAAAATCTGTATTGACTCTTCTTTGGCTTTTTCAGGTTCTTTTACATTTTGGCCTGAGAATATATTTTGTTTGGTTTTCAGACTCCGTTTTCTTTACTTTAGTTACTTTATTTCTTAGATTGGAGGCTGGCTGTTAAATCACAGTCACCTTTTGTTGTAAAGCTCAGGATGTTCTCCTTGGTGTTTACTGGCTGCAGTGTAACACACGTTTTCTAATGTCTTTGCTATTGTGCTGATTAAAGAATTTGAAGCGCAAAATGAGTCTAAGCAGGCCACAGGAATTTGTGGCTTCAAGGCAATGATAAGAAATTTCCTAATGGCTTAGTAAATAACAACATGCATTTAAAGTTGGTTTTCAGTCATCTCAAGAAACATTATTGCTTAAGAATGGCTTCAGAGTAATGTTCTTTCCTTCTAGAAGACAAAGTGTGAGCGGATTTGTATGTGGGAGTGACTGCAGACAGAAAGTAGAGTGTTTTTCTTCGAGAGCCTTAAACATTGTCCTCAACCTATTTTGACTCTGCACAAACTCAGCTCCTGCGATTTTAGCTGAGAGCAGTTTTGCGTATCCCACTGTGACGGTGCCCTGGGACTCTACTGCTGGTTGATCGCTTCCTTTGGGCCTTCTGTCCAGAGCAGACCGTCACAGCCAGACGGCAGGGAGCCCATGGAGGTCTGGAAAAGAGAGCATGGGTCTGCCCAAGGGCACCTGTTTGCATGCCCTGGCTTTTTGCAGTATGATCAAGACTCCCCAGTTCTTCTCCAGCTTTCAAAGTTACAGAAATAGATCACTTCCTCAGTTGTGGTCAGAGGAATTTTTCATCTGTCTTTGGCATCTATTTTAGAAAGGGAGTAGACATCCATCCCTCAATGAGTCTTATTTTTGCAAGCCAAGGGCACTGCACAGCAGCTCTTTATTTGTCACTGTTTTCTGTATCTTCCCTAACAAACTCCCTTCAGGTGTTCTCGCGGCTTCGTTCATCTTATCCCTTGTGCCAGCAGCTCTAGGTTTTTCTCCTGCGCTCCCCTCTTCCTGTCTCCATCTTTTCTACAGCAGTCGCACATTTTTTTTTTGTTTGGGATTTTTTTTAAAGGCCCAGAACTCTCTGTGTCTTGTACCCTGCACCATCTCCACTTCTCACAGCAGCACCGTGTGTGTCTCCAGAACTGGATTCCTCCAATCTCTCTGCCGGTGCCAGGTCTCCATGCGCTACCGCTTCCTTCCATTGCAGCTACTCCTGTGAGTAAATCATGAAGCGTGTCAATGTAGTGGTTTCTTTTGGGAGGATGTGAGAAGGATGAGGTGAATGATAGTGTCCTGCTAGAAGGCGTTTGGTGATGGCTATCAAGTGGTCCTTTGATCTGGAGACAGTCCAGAGGTCTTTGCAGTTCTGCGATGCAGATGGCAGGAGCTCTGCATCCTACCCTCCTTCCCTCTCTTTTTTGCCCCTTGCTTCGGTTTTTGGGGGCACGCTCCTGGTCTCCGCAGCGTTGGTGTCCGACCTGCTTGCAAAGGCATCTGCATTACTGATCCAATACAGCTCTGAAGCTGTTGCACCAAAATACCGCCAAGCTGAAGGCAGGGCTTTGTAACTGGCAGGACCTCATATTAGGGCTAAATACATTTTCCTGTAAGGACCAGCGGCAGACTTTCGTAGGCGCCTGAGGAGAAAGTGGTTATGCCTATGCACACGAGCCCCAAGCTGACATTTAATTACTTCTTAAAGCCGTATTTTTAAGGAAAGAGATTCCAGTGATCTCAGATCATCTGAAGAACGGCATGGCAACCTGATCTTGTAAATATGCTGAACAATGCTTGTGTCTCTGGCTTAAAAATAGCTCCCTTTTTCTTTATTTATCCCCAAAATTTAACCTCTCATGGAAACTGTGCCTGTCACATGTTTAAAACAGATTTTCTTCACTGTGTGTATGGAGGAAGGTAAAGGAAGTGATAAATCTCTAAAACCAGTATGATAAAATAAATCCTCTCTAACTAAGGGGCCAGATACTGAGCCTTTTACTCCTTCAGGGTCTTGATCTGTAACTGGCCCGGCTGACTGTGAGATGACTTCTGCAGCAGCAGGGCTGGGAGTGCCAGAAGCTGCCCTCTTGCCATCAGACGGGCACCCCAAGGTCTGAAGCTGTAGATCACCATACCCAGTAAGTAGCTGGTGTGCTGTCTGTCAGCAAGGAAGATGTTGAAGGAACCGAAAAAAAGCAAAAGGCAAACCCCCAAACCCTGGAAAAAGTCTGCCATGTTTGAAAAATACTAAGTAAAAACTTTGAGGCTTTGAGAATTTATGACTTTCCTTTTCTTGCCCCCAATAATCTGAAGAAAATCCATCATCCTTCCTCCCTGTTTCTGACACAGGAAATATTTTATGGTTAGTTATGTCCCTCTGTTAGCATCCAATCGATAACAGGATCCAACTACCAACTACACGCTCATCCCATGCTCCCCACGTTGCTGCTGTTTGGATCGGGGGAATAATTAGCTGTGGATCACAGTGACGTGGCTGCAGTAACCTAATGTTTCTGTCACGCTGATACCCTACTGATGGATGGACAGTTGTTGAGCTTCCTGACATAGAGACCGTGGGGCATGTCGGGGCAGGCGCTGAGCCCCTCATCCCGCTCCCCTGCGGCGGCTGTGGTTTGGCAGTGGCGACTGCAGCTACTTCCCTGCCTGCCCTCCTCCATCAGCCAGAAGAAAGGGAAAAGGGAGGAAGGCTTTTGTTCCTGGGGGATGAACTGCCCCAGCAGTGGCCACGGGGTGCGGAGTGGGTGCTTTCTGCTTGCAGTCCTCCCCACTCCGCTGCAGATGGGCTTCAGCTAAAATAAACCAGTATTCCATCAACCTTTGAAGTGCGCTGATCTTCTGGGTCACTTCCCTGTCACCCAGCGGGCAGCGTGATGCCGAGGGATGTTGTTCTCACGTCACACGGGCACGCTCAGGCTTTGATCTTGCTGTGGCTGTTCAGCCTCCCACATCATTTCCCGCGTGAGCGGCAGCTTCGCCTTTCCTGAATGCCTTCCTTTCTTCTGGCATCTTCCAAGGCAGCGGAAAGCTAGGACCATTGGAAACACATGGAGACTACATTAGCTGCCTCTGAATGTTCCCCCTGCTTTCTCCTGTCTGCGGATCAGTTGTATCCTTGTGGAAGGGAGCACTGCCATCAAAACAGGTTGCCTTCTCCCCGGTCTTCCGTGACAGCCACTACACGGCGAAGAGGTGCAGCCTCTTGAGGCAAGCTGGCATGCACCAAGTGTGTCAGAGGGACCCCCATCATCCCGAGCCAAGTTCTTCCGTCGTAAGTGATTTGACATCCTACTGTTAAAGAAAATCCTGATGTCGTAATGCTCTTGGTTCTCTTTTCTATACCTGAAATGGCCAATTACATGAAATAATTTTGTGATGAGCCAAAAAAAAAAACCCCAAACACCAAGTGCCTTTTGAATGAAATTGCCCAGAGGTCTGTTTTTGTCTTGAATCAGCCTGAATGCTTTAATTTGATAATGTTGAGATTCTTACCCTCCAAACAGTATAATTCTTTTGGTTTTAATGAATTTTTTCCTTTGCAGTAGACTGACGCTAAACTGGCTTCACTAAATCTTCTTATGCTGTAAGTAGCAGTGACCCAGATAAACACATTTAAAAATACAACTACTGAAACTACAGTATGTTGCCTTTGTAAGACACAGCAAGAGAAAGACTAAAATAATTCTATACATTTACAAGGGTAGCAGGTAGCATCATATCACTAAAAGCAGCTTCGTAGACCAATTTAATTTTTGTATATTACACGTACAAATTGGCATGAGAAAAAGTGTTGCTTGGTTTGGAGTCAGAAGCTTGAAAGTTACAAAGAGGCCTATGAAAAAAAATTACTTCTTCCTTTACTGTATGTCCTTCTGCGGCATAACAAGGCCTTTTGCAAGAGAGAGGATAACTGTGTGTTTAAGAACGCATCGTAATGTAGCCGTGCAGAGTCAGGAGCGTTATAGGCAAGGTGACCGGGAGAAGGCTGTGTTTCTGTTCTCAGTGCCTGTGTTTGCAGCTTAGGTTGATTTTTAATGTAAAGGCCAGGCTCCAGTTGCAGCCAAACCCCCTCGGTGCCCACGGCCCACCTAAAGCCAAGGCCTGGAGGAAACACCTGCGGGACGCAGACGTTGCCAAAGGGCCGTCTTTAACTATACTTAGGTCAACCCTTTCGAGGGCCCCCAAAATTGAGGTTAAGGCGTTGCTGCCCATTGCTCCAGATGCACCTTTTGTGTGTCTCTGTGTGTACGAGTGCTGCCTGGGATGCTCCAGCGATGACTTTGCCACTGGAGCACAGTCGCTCCGGCCACATTGTTAAGCTCTGATCACACCTAACTAGTGCTGCTCTGAGAGCGAACGCCTCAGCCGAAACTGCTCTGCTGGTAGCTATTGCCCACGTCATGACCGGTGTGGGATGACATGGATGAAGCTCAGCATTCCACTTACTTTGGGATCTTCGAAGATCCACCCCCAGAT
>JANZLQ010000061.1:19793691-19848154 GCA_026212715.1 Elanus axillaris | reverse complement strand
ACCACCCACCCCCCCCCCCCCCCCTTTAAGTTTTGGTAGCAGCATGCTACCTTACTCTGGTTAGCATTAAGCTATAAAATTGCTAATGTCAGGCTAAAAGTCAGTGGAGCCCACTGATGTTTCATGCTTTTACAGCCTGCTGCAGGTGCCTTTCTGCTGGACATGGAGGACGTCTGGGGGTGGCAAGATGGGTGCGTGCTGGGACCCGCTCCCTGTGGCCGTGTACCCTCTGAAGCTGTGGGAAATGGAACCGACTTTGCCAGCAGGGTTTGCCTGAGGGCCCTCGCCTGAACAGAGGCAAGAGCTGCACCCAGCAGCTGCCTGCTGTCCCTTGAGATGACTGGAGTTAACCTGCGTGGAGTGTTTTCTGGGAAACGCCCCACGTGGAGATGGCCCTCTTTAGTTGTACGAGGCAGCCAAGGAAACGCAGGTTGGTTGTTGCAGCCCATCCCGTCCTCCCCGTTGCCAAAAGTTGCGGATGCTGGGCAGCTCTGGTGCCCTCTCGGCGTGGAGCACGTCTTGGCAGAGAGCTCGGCTCCTGGTTTGTGGTCACTCGCACCCTCCCGGGGCAGCCATGGCCAGCAGCTGGCTGCTCCGTTTCTCAAACTATGGATCTTGACACCTTTTTGGGAAAGATTCAGCTGGGGTCGCGAAGGGTCTGCTCTCGCCGGGGGACAGCTGTCTCTTCTGGTTTGGTTTGTGCTGTTCAGATGTTTACCCAGCTCGGCCAAGGGTTTGGCACATGAGCACGTCCACCGACGTGCGGTAAAATCAGAGGTTTTTCTTGGCTGCCAACTTAGGTCTCTGGGCTTCTTCTGCAACCTCTGTGGCAGTGCGGCTTGTTCCAGCTGTGCCTCCCATATTGCATACTCCTCTAATTTCCCTCAGCCTCCATCCTGGGCAAAGAACAGCCAGCCGGCAGCAGCCCCGGGAGCCCAGCAGCCTGGCGCACGCTGCTTTGGCACCTGACGGGCAGCCCAGCTGGAGCCATGGAGTTTCTTGGGGTGGCGTGGGGCAGACCCACATTTTGCATGAGCTGCTCTTCCATCCGGCAATGGCTTCGCCCCGAGCAGGGGGCAAGTGCAGAGACCTGATGCTGACTGCCCCGCTGGAAGGGTGGTGGGGAGCTTTTGCAGGAGGTAAGGGCTGGGGGCATCCCCCCTCCCCCTTTGCCAACAGCAAGCTCTTTAAATGAGCATGGTTGTTTTCTCTAACACCCCGCCAAGTAAATACTGAACATTTTGTACTTCTTGGGTGCTCTTGCTGTTTCTGTCTTTGAGAAAGGGTATAATTTTTTGTAGCTGAGCTAGTCTACCAACATATGGATTTGCCTGAGGCAAGATGAGCATGTGCCGTTTCTCATGACTTACACAGGCTATAGGCAGTTTTTTATTCCCCGAAATGATTTTGTAGTTAAAACTACTTCCTCCTTGTTTTGCTCATCTCCCATGCTCCGTTGTGCTCCTTTCTGGTTACCATCAGCTACTCGCTGCTGCAGGAGCTCAAGCCGTCGGTCTCCATCCCTGCTCCTCTGGCCAAAGCTGGTGCACCCACACTGAAACAGCAGGAGGGGTCGGCCACCCTGGGGACAAGGAGCTTCAGGGCTGGCACGTGGGAATGGGGAGGGTTGGACAGGCATGGGCAGCACCCTAAGGCTGTCCCCATTTTGGGGGGCATGTCCGGTGGTGACCCCATCCTGGTGGGAACAGGCGTTGGTGTCGATGCCCTCGCATTGGGAATCTGGGGTGAGGGAGAAGGACCAGGTGCGTTGCCGGTGGTGTTGGGGCGGGGATGGGGTGGGTGGTGATAGCTGGTGCCTAAGGGAAGAGAGGACTCAAAACAGTTAAGGCTGGGAGCGGCGATGCCGTGGCAGATCCCCACCCCCAGTACTGTACGAGGAAATGCTTAGTTCCAGCTACGTGAGCGGCATGTCAGGAAAATACATCGTTGCCTGAAACAGAATATACACAAAGCAGGAGAGACAAAAGTGCCCGTAGACCCCCTTGCTTGGAGCAGCCTCCCAAAAGGGCTTGGATGGGGCTGACCTTCCACTCAGCCTGCTCTTGCACTGCTCCTGTATTTGCATTAGTGCAGGTGATGAGGGGAGACAGCTTGAGGTCCTGTTCTCCTGTTATTACGAGGATAAGCTAGGACATGGTACAGCCACAGAGGTTTTTGTCTGCGGGTTGTTTGTTTGGCTTTCCTGAAGGAAGATCCTGTGAGAAGTATGTTCTTCTCTAATAGAGCATCACCTTACATTTTCATGGCAGACAGTCTAGTCTGCCTGCCGAGGTGGCCAGAAGAATCCAGAAGATTGAAAGCAAAACAAATTTACTTCAGAGCTGCACTGGTCTGCTGGCAGGTGGTTATTTTTTTTTAGTTTTGTTCTTTATTTTTATTTCCTTTTCTTTGTTGTTGTTGGTAAAGGAATGAAGCTGTGCAGTCGGCTTTCTTCCTTCATGGTCTCTGATCTGCGTACTGAAATTTGGTTCTTTGAAGAACCAACCATGTGAGGAATTAATGCCCTCCCATGCTGGCGTGCAGGACGCCCTACAGCCAGAGCTTCACGGCTGTAGAGCAACGTCACCTCTCCGGGAGAGCTGACCCATAGTCATGCTGTGGAGTGTGTTGCTAAACCATTTCCTAAGGCTGAGCTGAACAGCCAAATATGAAATCTCCCAGTCAGATTTATTGGAGTGGCCTGGTGACATTCCCCAGAGGACGTATGATCTATGGTGATGGATGACGCCGATCCATTAACCTAGTAGTCTCATCTGGGAAGGATGTAATTGTTGTTCTGCATCCTGCAGTTTCCCTAAGTTTTTCTGAACATGTAATAGCACACATCGCAGTGGAAATTGCTGGTGAAAAATGCTGCAGTAAATATGTCAGCGGCTCTATATCCTACGGCAGCACGCTCCTCTTCTGGAACCACGCAGCCATCATTAAGATAGGGGAGGTGATAATAACAAAGTTTGGTATACTGCATTCATCATGATGTATGTGCTCTCCAAAGGTTTGATGGAAAAGCATGGGCAGGACCGACCTTGTTTCCTCTTGCAGTATGTGTCTGCAAAATATGTTCATGTTGACTGGTTCATAGTCTCAGGAAAATAATACTTGCTTTTACCTGCAATAGCAGCGCTGTTTTTACAGCATTGGTTGCCCTGCCTGCATTTCCTGAAATATAAACTTTTTTTTTTCTGAGTGGTTGGAATCTGGATCCTTGATGACAAAGAGCATTATTACTTCTTTTTGTGTAGTCTAGAATAGTCTCACCTCCCTGCAGTATGAGCAGCATGTCAGTCGGAGCCAGGATACCCAGCTGGAGAAGACTCCTTTGAACTGGTTGGAAGGTTCCTGTTCCTATAGCATCAAATTAGTAAAATTTGGACATTAACATTCACACTTAGCAGGCTATAAATGCTCCGGCAGCAGAGGAACAACAGTAGACCTTAACGAAATGGGAGGAAGAGTCATGCTGGAGGAAGGCAACCGCAAGGAGCGGCCAGCAGCTAGCCTGAGAAGGAAGGCAGTCCCGTGCCACCTCGGCGAGCGTGTGCCCACCCGTCCCTGCGAGGAAGGGGTAATCTGGATTGCAGTGGTAATTGGCATCCCAGATGAGGTCTGTGCTTTGTGCTAATCATGTGCCAAAACGGATCTCTGCCCAGAAGACCTCACGGTCAAATAGATGAGACAGTGCTAGAAAAGAAGTACTTGCATGTATGCATGGGGGAGGGGGCGGGCATTAGGAGGTGTTGCAGGTAACCTGGATGGGTTAACTGAACAGCAGTAACCTGTGTGGCACCGAAATGCAACAAGGCAGAATTTCAGTATTTTCTGTTATTTACCTATTATTTGTGGTCAGGGGCATCTGTATTTCACAGTTCAGCACAGGGGCTGAGGTTCTAGGGGGGCTAAATTGGTCTTTGAGAGTGAAAACACAGTGAAAAGTTGTGAAGTCTTCTTGTTATCATCAGCACCGTAATGCTGCATCTCACGCCGGTGTTAGCGTGAATTCCGTCGGGAGGCTGACGTCTTGTGCATCACGGAGAGAAGAGGTCATTTCTCTGCCTCTCAGAGTCAGACCAGGAAACAGTCCAGACACCGGGGTGAAAGTGAGTGTGTAAAGGGATGCGAAATTCAAAGAAAAAATGCTGCAGTTTTCCTCACATCACAGGAGTCCTGCATTTTTCTGTCTCTTTTAAAAAAATATCCTTGCAGCTGCTTACAAATTTTGCAAGGGTGAAAGTAAGAGGCTATTTTCGCTTGAAAGTTTTTCCATCCACACATTTTTAGACGGGGTGGTGCAAGAGCAGGGCAAATTTGAAATCTGTTGAGGATTAGCACCGTCAGGTAGCTGATGAAATGTTGGGCTTCGTTTATCAAAGTGATGGGGTGGAGGAGAGGGAAAGTCAGTGTAATAAATCTGAAGCTATGAACATAAAACTTGATCTTGAAGTGGCAAGCTGAAGGAGCATTTGGTTACTCATGCCAGTGGGGAAGGATGAAGTATTAAATCTCCACATTTTGCACTGGGAGAGGGAGGACTCCTCCACCCTTTTGCTCCCCAAGCAGCACCCCGATACTCCTGTGCCTCCATGCCTGCCGGTGCTCCCAGATGGGACCCTGTCCCACAAGAGAAGCTGATGAGTTCCTTTTCGGTCCCCAGCTCTTTGGCCCATCCCTGAATTTTGTAATTTGGGACAGTAGCTGTGCCACTGAGGGCCACCAGAGCTATAGGTGGGAGAAGGGGGTTTGCCCTTTTGGCCTGCTGTGGCAAGCTGGGTGGCTCACGTCTGTGTGGTTAATCACCTGCGTGTCCTTACCCGTGGTCTTAGGTGGGAACATTTGTACCTCCCAAAAAAGGATCTGCAAGCCGGAAGGTTCAGTTCTTGACTTGGTTTTGCTCTTGTTCTCGTTGTGGATTTATTTAAGCCAGACTATATTAGGACGATGAGAGATTATGTGAAAACTTGGCTTTCAGTTGATTTAAGAGGAGTTACAGAATTGTTGGGATTAGCTATCCTAACCCCCATGGCTTTATTAAAATACAGTAAGACTGGTTTCTGCTTGTTCCTTCTCTCTGACTCAGGAAGATCTAGAAAGCAAGATGAGCTTACAGGGAGTCCTCTCAACAGTGCTGCGGTTAGCCCTATTCTGGCCTTGTCTGTACCAAGAAAAAGCAGGTTTTAACTTCATGGCACGCCACAAGGAGGGGATGGGAAAGGGTTTGCAGCATGTCTGAGGGGCCAGGGCTCTCGGGGTGCATGTGGTGCTGGTGGCACCTCACTTTGGTTATGGGTTTTGAGCTGTTGAAGCTGGTTTACCCCTGGAGGGGTACTCTGGTGTGCTTTGCTAGTGTGGCTAGTCGGGAGAGAGCTGAAGCAGTCGAAACCGTGTCGGTATAATGGGGCAAAGTCAGATGTTTCACCTGCAAAAGTGCTGTAGCAGTTTAAAACTGTTTTTTAACATTACCTCACCAACCTGTTGGCTGAGAGTTGGGAACTGGTCCATGAGGGGTCCCTGTCCCTTGTAAGCAGGAGCGAGACAGATTCATGTAAGCAGGAAGAGCCAGGCAACGGATGGCGGCCTTTGCCACACCGATACCCATCCTCATCTGGATGTCAGAAAAGATCAAATGAATGTAGTAAAAGTATCTGAGCCTGGGATCAGTGGAGAGGGTCAGGACAAAATAGTGAGCCGAGTGTCTCTGAGCAGAGAACAAACCTCCGCTGGGGAACTAATGAGGCTTTGAAGTCATTTCACTGACATCAAACTTGGAAATCCTTTGTAAGAACTGAGATGCTTTAAGGACTGTTTAATAAAGCACTTGACTGGGAAAGGAACAAATATTTTATCAGGCTGACACTGAGTGCTTTTTGTTTCGGGTTTTGGGGGAAGTGGGGCTGGCAATTACATTTAATTGGTATCCTTTTCCTCTTGTTATCATTGGTGTATCGATTTCTGGGAAAGCAAAATGCATGGGTTTTAAAATTTACTGTAAAGCAACGTCTCTCTTGTTTGTTTTGTTTAGCTCTGTGTTCTCAAAACAGCTCATTTGTCTTTGCTTAGCTGGCGAATATAATGTTTTGATTGAAAATGATACTAAATAATCAGTTAAATGGGATATTTAATGACAGGAAAAATTGTTTAAAATATTTTTTTTCCCATAGGAAAATCATGCACTTTGCTTTTCGAGCCTAAGAAGTGTTTTAATGCTAGCGTGAGTCTGCATTCTTCCTACGATCTCACTCCAAAAGTAAACATGTGGGTCCACCCCGTGTGTGGATACCGTGGAGGTCAAGGTATGGTAAATCTCAGGAGCTCTGATGCAAGAGAGAGATCCCTAGAGTAAGTCCAGTTTTTCCCTGATACCATTTTAATTTAGACTTTCTTAGATTCTCAACCTGCTGCCAGTTTGCCTTCCCTGTGGGAAGCTGGCCTACCGCGTGAGAAGCAAGCCTGGTAGATGAGGGCAGAGGAGTGGATGTTGTCTCCGTAGGCTTCAAGAAGGCCTTGGGCACGGTGCCCCGTGAGCTCCTCACAGACAAGCTGCTGGTGTATGGGCTGGACCAGCAGACGGTGGGGTGGACTGGAAGCTGGCTGCATGGCCGGGCCCAGAGGGTGGTGGCCAGCAGCACAAAGTCTAGTCGGAGGTCGCTGACGAGGGGTGTACCTCAGGGGTCAATACTGGCTCTGATCTGGATGATGGGGCAGAGCGTATCCTCAGCAAGTTTGCGGGTGACACCAGCCCGGCAGGAGGGGCTGATCCATCCAGAGGGTCAAGCTGCCATCCAGAAGGACCTTACCAGGCTGGAGACACGGGCTGGCGGGAGTCTTGTGAAGTTCAACGAGGAGAAGTACAAAGCCCTGCACTGGGGACGATGCCAGGCACCAGTATGGGCTGGGGGCTGCCCCGCTGGAAAGCAGCTTGGCAGAAAAAGACCTGGGGTGTCCTGGTGGACACCGCGTTGACCGTGAGCCAGCAATGTGCCCTTGCCGCAAAGAATGCTAACGGTGCCCTGGGCTGCACGAGGAGTGCTGCCCGCGGGCCGAGGGCCGTGATCCTTCCCTCCCCTTGGCACTGGTGAGGCCACGGCTGGAGAGTTGTGTCCCACTTTGGGCTCCCCAGTGCAAGAGAGGCAAGGACAGACTGAGGGGAGTCCAACCATGAAGATAACAAAGGGGCTGGAGCGTCTCACGTATGTGGAAAAGCTGAGAGGGCTGGGACCGTTCAGCCTGGAGAAGGGAAGGCTCGGGGGGGGGGGAATCTCAGCACTACCTGAGGGGAGGGTACAAGGGGGATGGAGCCAGGCTCTGTCCAGCGGCAGGACCGGAGGCAACGGGCACACACCGAGACACGGGAGGTTCCCTCTGAGCGTCAGGAACCACTCTTCCGCCGTGAGGGTGACCGGGCCCTGGCGCAGGCTCTCCAGGGAGGTTGTGGAGTCTTTGGCCTCGGAGATACTCAGAAGCCACCTGGCCATGGCATTGGGCACGTGGTCGTAAGTGGCCCTGCTTGAGCAGGGGGGTTGGACCAGAGCACCTCCAGAAATCCCTTCCAACCCCAACCCGCCTGGGATTCAGTGATTCTGAGCGAGCAGACCGCATGATGGGGCTGAGAGGCGGGGAGGGGAGCGTGGCAGGACTTCCCCAGGCGCGAGCAGCCCGCCGGTTTGGCTTTTGGGAAGCTGCTGGTGAGAAGATGCTCCCCAAGGCCACGCAGGCAGCTCAGGGCAGGGGGGTGATCGCTGCGTCCGAACACAGCGCTGCAGCCGCCGACATCCCCATCCCAAGGGACTCTGTCATGCTTCGGGAGGAGACAGCTGCGTGCAGCTGGCAGCAGGGAGGGAAAGCTGATTGAAGCAGATACTTCTGCAGCCGCAAAAGCGGTAACTTGTTTTCCCTTTTCGAAGAGAAATTGGGAGTGCGAAAACTGCCCTGAGTCGGAAGAGCCTGCTGGGCCGAAGGGACGTCACTGAACTGGGTGGCACGTGCCTCAGCAGTAATTATGGCTGGCAAATTTATATTTGTCCTTCACATGTCACGTTTAATACATCAGATTTCTGTGCACTGTCTCTGCCTCAGAGTGTTGTGTTCAGCTTACTGCGGGCTAAGCAGGCTGCCGCTGTTTAGGCATTTCTGTACTATGCCAAGGGGAAAAAAAATAAACCACCATTCGAAAGGTTTTATTTTCGGAAACTTGCTGCAAGGCTCCTCCGAGTGTGACAGTTCAGAGACCTCAGGAACTGCGATGTGCAGTGAATATGAGAAACAAGCATTTGGGCATAGCAAGATCAATCTCAAATAATTTCAAAGTAGTCCTGTTTTTATAGTGCCTGCTTATAGGTAACACTGTATATTGCATGAGTGGTGGTCCTTTTGAAAGTAGGAGACCATCAGTTCAGTGTTATATCCAGTCAGTGGAAGAGTTTGTGAATGGAGCAGAGGAAAAGAAAAGGCACCTGGCAGTACGGTGGCATGCGCTATCGTCTCCCTTATGCTTGGGGTATGTCATGGTTTCCACTGAAAATGTCGGGGGTTTTTTGTGAGACGTTCAAATTGGATATAAAAATTCACTACAGGTTGAAATTTGTCAGGCAAATACTCTATTCCTTCTATAGCACTTATCGTCTGTCTTGTATGTATTGCCCTTGGGTATAAACACACTGGTTTGAGGCCCAAGACAGGATCTTTTTTTCAATTGGTCTGATTTGTTTTTAAATGAGAAGAAAGTGAGTTCTCTCCTCCCTGGAATAGATTGCTAACTACAGGCTGTTGACAACAGCAATATAGTTAGCAAATATATGACTTTAACGCAGCTCTTTGCAGGCGATTAGCCTGTGCAATAGGCAGACCACTGTGGTATTTCTCAGCTGAACTATTTAAAAGACCAAAGTACAATCAGCCAGTTAAGCCACTGCATTTGAGAACGATCATGAAATATTGTCAGCGTCCTATCTACAACGGGCTATTTTGCGCTGCCATAATTTCCTTTCCCTCTTGTTCCCCCAGGGCTTAAGAGCCTGGATGGGAGCCTTGACACAAATAGGTTCGCCTACCGGAAGGATCCATAATGCAGCAGTGGAAAATAAAAAGTACCTGTTGCATGAGCTGTGTGGGAACCTTGTTACTCCTCCGGTGTCTTCTGAAGTTGTCTGATGAGCAGCTCTTATTTTAACTGCTTCTCGGCAGCGTCTGTCCAGCTCATCGTCTACGGCGTAGCTCCTCTAGAGTGAGAAGGAACGCGGGGCAGCACGTAGGTGTGTGGTGAGCAGGGGACCTTGTGTGGAGGGACGAGGAGCAAAGTCTGTGGTGTAGCTTTCTTCCTGGCAGGAATACCCTGGCAAAGCCCTCCCTCCTCTCTGTGGCTGGTGCCATCTTTCCAACGCCTTTCTCACCCTGCCCTCAGGCACTTTTGCATGGTGCCTCCTAAATCTGAACGAGGAGTTACTCAATAATTTTTTTCAGTTCTAGCAACAAAACACAAATAACGCTATGGTAACGCCTTTACTTGTGTATGGCTCGAACTATACGAAGAAAAACTTGTAGGATGGAAGATGACTAGATGACTTACAGTTGCTTGGTCTGGGTCAATATGTGTCCTCATTGCCCACTTGCACATTCACTGCAGAAGGATGCGGAAAGATGGGTCGGGCTTCGGTCCTCGGCAGTCCCAGCCCTGCGCTCCTTCAGAAACCTGCGTCCCAGCAAGGCCTGGGCTGGGAGCATGGTTTTGGGGTGCCTGAGGGCAATGGGGTGTGCTGCCATGCTGCAGCCGACCAGCCCGCAGGAGGTACTGAGCAGGGCATCCCACAAAGGGAGCACCTGAGACCCTTCCCATGGTATAATTGGAATTCTCAGTAGCTAGGGAGGTACAAGCTGCGGTACGGGCAAGCAAGCAGAGCGCGGGGATAGCTGCGTACGGTGCGGTGCTGTGGTCCCACAAGAAGGCATGCAGCAGCCCTGAGAAAAGTCTGTTGCACGGCCATCAGCAGGAGATAAAAAAAATAAGCTAGAGTTATCAGCACCCCTTTCAAGGCATGTCTGTATAGCTAACATACCATTTCCTGTACAGTTACACACATCATTGCACGGTGCCGTGAACTTAACTCTTATCAGCGCCCCGGTGGGAAAGCCTGGGTTATTTACAATAGGGCTCCTTTCAGTGTTGCAAGCTTCTTTTCAATTAAAACAAAGAGCAAATTAAATATTAAATAGATAAGTAGGGAAAGTGAAATTAATTGATTTTCTGGCACTGAGGTGTGGTAGACAGGGGAAACTTAAAGCAATTTCACTGAATTATATTACCTTCATTTGTGTATATTAGGTACATGAAACTTGTTTTAAAAACTGAGTAACTCTGAATAATGCATGTGCAGTGAAGCATCAGTCTTAACCCAACACCCTGCCCCCCCCCAAAAAACCAAACCACACCAAACCCAGCGCATGCTTCAGGTTGATTTTTTTATTAAAGGAGAAATATAGTATAGCCATCACTGTTAATATCAACATTTTAAAGCCACTTTAAAGTCACCTCCATGTTGACTTATGGTTTTGTACCATGTACTTGGTGCATGTCGTCTAAAAGAGGAGTCCGGGAACTCCGAAACTCCTCTTTGGACAACTTCAATCTGTCTCTTGATCCCCGATCTTCAAATGTTTCCTCTTTCGAGGCTTGGGGACTTGGATCCTTTTCGCTCTGTCTGCTTGCTGACCTTGATAATAGGTGTCTAGCATAATACATCTTCAGCAGCCCCGGGATTGCCTCCCAGGTGAAACTGAACATTGCCTTACAGGGTGCAGGAGGCAGTTGCACTGGGACGCTGCTTTACCTTGCAGCCGGCTACCGCTAGGCTGCGGGCAGGATCATGAAATATTTTTTAAGTGTGTAATATATAGTATGTATTTATTATATATTATATAATATTATGTAATTATATATATATAGATAGATATATGTTTTTTTTTTTTTTTGTCTCTAGCGATCACATGCTCAAGAAGCAGGTACCCTGGAAGTAAGGAACGCTCCCACATAGGAAAGGTGAGGGGGGAAGAAGAAAACCCTACCCCAAACCCATCAACCTGAGCTGAGGGCTGCACCTCACCTTTCTTCTCTTCTCCTTCCCCTCACACAGTGGGGCCCTCCCAGAGGCAGCGCAGGGCCGCAAGCTCAACACTATGTACTTACAGATCCCAGAAATATGTAGGATTCAGTGTGGAAAACAATATTTGACTATGCTTTTTTAAAAAAAAACAACCAACCAAGCCCACAGGTGTTTCTTCAAGGTGTCCGATGGTGATAGACGAGCTCTTCTTCCCCTCATCTAGATATTTCCTCTGCCTCCAGCCCCGTCACCTTTTAAAGCAGCAATGTGCGTATTTTATTATGGTTTATACTTTCCTCTTCGTCGGTGATCTGTCTCTCTCTCTCCACGGGTCTGTACGGCACGCTAATCCCTCAAGTCTCTTACGCAGCATA
This sequence comes from Elanus axillaris, assembly GCA_026212715.1. Lineage (NCBI taxonomy): Eukaryota > Metazoa > Chordata > Aves > Accipitriformes > Accipitridae > Elanus > Elanus axillaris. The sequence continues at coordinate 19,836,669 of JANZLQ010000061.1, read as the reverse complement.
ATTTTCATCTTAATTTTTCTATTTCTCAACATTAAATGGGTTTGCCAGGGGAACGGGGGTCATTTCCTGTCCCCGCCAGATCATTAATTCTCTATGAAAACACGGCGATTTCAGGCTTCTCAAGCAAACAGAAACATCAGGAAGAGCCAGTGTTACGTGCAAAACACTCGGCTGTGCTGCAGCAGCTGGAGGAGCAAAGATGCTGGTGTGTGCTGCAGAGACCACAGGGTTTTAAAATGGTCATTTTTGAAAACAGGGAGAGATTATATGAGAGCAGCAGAAAATGGCTTTTTAATTCCTTAACAGAAACAACGTCTATTTTTTTTTTCAGCTTGCATCTGCTGAGAGGTCTCCTCATTGTCTTTATTTTTAGAATTGATTGATCTTCCCCTCCTTTTTTTTTTCCTCCCCCAAAACAAGACTGGCGCAATTTTTTTTATACCGACTCTTGTCACTTTCTGAATAAGGGATTTGATTTTTTGCTCTTTTTTTTTTTTTTTTTGGTGCTTGGGGACCTTGGTCTGCCTGTAATCTGTCTCAGCTGAAGCTGGAAAGGGAAACAAAACCCCCTCAACCTTGTATTTGCAAATGCTTTCTGCAGAACATTTCACGAGATGAGAAAAAATCCGGAGTTATTCTCCTTAAGCCAGCAGCAGGAGAGGAAAAGAAATGACTCATCTGTTTACTTTTAAAAATCCTTTTTAAGACTCAAACGCGTCTGATAAATTATTAGCATTTTACCCAACCAGCCTCCACTATTAACTCCTGGCATTTCTGTAGTCTTGCGCTCACTGTAGCATCTCGCTGCCAAATCCAAGGATTTACAAGTCTCAGGAGAGACTTGGGAGATTTCCCGCTTCCCTGCCTTGGCCATTTTCTAGCCTTTGTTTGTGGAGTTTGTTTTTTTTTTGTTTTTTTTTTTTTTACTTTTCCCTTTTCCCAGTCCCCTTTGCAGGTTCGTCGGTATTACAACGGTCTGTGCGAGCAAATAATTTCTGTAAAGCATCAGAGCCAGCGGAGCTCTTCCCATGCTCTCGGACGCAGACACGTCCCCAGGCTGGGACTCCGTACCCATCTGATTCCAGAGCGGCACTGCCCTCCCTATCATCCCAACGCTGCTGTGCCAGCCGGGCGGCACCGATGGCACACGGTTTGCTCGCAGGGAGCAGGATTCAGGCACATGCAGGTGAAAAAAAAAAATGTAAATTTTGGGTGTGCCAGCGCTTTCCTGTGGTAACGGAGCTGAAACTGGACAAGTTTCCATGGTGATTATTACTACAGCAGGATGCGCCGCACACTTTGGGAGAGGCACGGGCGGAGCGGCCAGCCCCCAGCCAAAGTCTGCCAGTGGCAGCTCATGGGGTGGAAATTATTTATTGTTCTAAATAAATGAATGCACAGCACCATTAATTTGCTGCTTTTGGGGGGGGGGGGTGTTAGTCTTTCTAGGAAATAGGCTGCAAATCTGCAGTCACGAATGGAAACCATCTCTGCCCTTTTTTAATTGCCATTTGCTTGGTTGATAGAAAGGGTTGGGCTGTCAAAATGAATTTGAAGTTGCTTTGATTTTTTTGTTATTCCTTGGGCCTTTAATCCACCAGCCGCTTGGTTCACATTCCTGCCTCTCTGTCTTTCTCTCGCTCTGCGGCAGGGTGAGCACCGGGGTTTGGTGCCGTTTCGCTTTGCCATTGCCCAGCCACACTCTTTTCCCACCTGGCACACGGCAGTTTCGGAGGTGCTGTACGCACCGTGCGGCGCCTGCTTGCATTTAGTAAATCCCACCGGGCCGAAAAAGGGACGAGTCCTGCAGGGGAGCAGGGAGCACCCTTCGCCCCGGGTGGAACATTTCTTAGTGGTGATGATATTTTTAGGGAATGTTTGTTTTGGGGGCTTTTGTTGAGTTAAACCAGCACACAGTCGCTCGGCTCTGCCGTGCACTGTCATGACACGAAGCTTTGTTTAAAAATGTGAAACGGATGGCCCAGGTCCTTGTTTCGGGCTGTGTACTGGGTGGAGGGGGGGGTGGGGGTGCTGGCTGCAGGCAGGCCTCGAGGCCTTTTACGTTATCTGTGTTTACAGCTAAATAGAAGTTCCTCAAAACTCTTCGTGCAACACTCAGGGATGTATGTATACCCAGCATCTCTGTGTAGAGATATATATATATATATAGTACACTGTGTTATGGAGCCGTTAGCCTGAAGTGTGGAAACATTTAACAGCTTTTCTTTGGTGATGCGGTCTTTAAAGGCAATTGCAAATATTATGTTAAGGAGGAGATTTATGTGCTGCCTAAAGTACGTTTCTGGCTTGCAGGCCAAATGATGCCGGTGCCGAAGCTCCTGGCAGCCCGGAGCCGCCGCGGGTCCCGCTGACGGCAATGTAGAGGAGGCGCCGGCGGAGCCCCAGAAGCCCTGCGACATGGAGGAGCTGTACAAGGACGCCCCGAACCTGCCCATGGACGTCACCAGCTCGCCCTCGGCCATGGCCAACAACAAGCTGGAGAACGGGGTGGCCCAGCTGATCACAGCCGAGGCCTGGAACATCAACTCGGCCGACCTGATGAAGAAGGCCCTGTCCCCGCTGGTGACGGTCCCCGCGCCCTCCATCCTGACGCCGCCGGCCGAGTCGCAGAGCGGGGTGGCCCTGAAGGTGGCGGCCACCGTGCTGCAGCCCATCTGCCTGGGGGACAGCCCCGTCGTCCTGCCCATCCACCTGCAGGTCGCCGGCAGCGCTGCCCCGCAGATGCCGGCCACCGGCGCCGCCACCCCCTACGTCATGACGACCCAGGGCCCCGTCCCGCTGCCCGTCCTCCTGGAGCAGCACGTCTTCCAGCACCTGAACTCGCCCCTGGTGCTGCCCCCGGGGGCCGCCTGCCCCGCCGGCCCGCTGCACGCCGGCCTCTTCCCTGGCACCGCCGCCGCCCCCGTCGGGCAGCCCCAGCTCCTGGACCCCAAGCCCTCCGGCCAGGCGCAGGAGCCCGGCCTGCCCCCCGTCTTTCAGACGCCGGGCTTTGCCGCCGTCCTCCAGGACCTGTTTCCCTCGCAGGGCGCCCTGGGCTCGGCCCCCTGCCAGCCACCCCCCGACTACGCCGCCCTCCCGCCCCAGGCCTTCAGCTCGCCCCTCTCGCCGCTGGTGCCCCCCGCCACGCTGCTGGTGCCCTACCCCGTCATCGTGCCCCTGCCCGTCCCCGTCCCCATCCCCATCCCCGTCCCCATCCCCGTGCCCCACGGCGCCGAGGCCAAGGCGGCCCCCGACCTGCCCAAGCCGCCGCTCTTCACCCCCCACCCCTGCAAGGGCACCCAGACGCCCCTGGAGAAGGAGGAGACGAAGCCCTTCGACCTCCTCCACCACCCGCGGGAGCTTCCCCAGCTGAGCCGCCACACCGTCATCAAGATGGGCGGCGAGAACGAGGCGCTGGACCTCTCCATGAAAGGGCCGCCCGCGCCTCGGGCCAGTGAGGCCGCCCGCCTGCCGCCGCCCGAGGACGGGGCCCTGGACCTGTCCCTCGCCTCCTGCCGCAAGCCGGCAGGGCCCCACGGGGACCCGGCAGGCCCCGGCCCCGCCGCCACTGCTGCTGCCATGGCGGAGGCCGGCGGCCACCCCGTGCCGGACAAGCTCCCCGGCCCGGCGGCCCCCTTCGCCCCCTGCAAGGCCCAGGAGGCGTCGGGCAAGGCGGAGGGCCGGGGGGCCGGCGGCGGGCCGGCCGAGCTGCTGCGGCAGCCGCAGAAGTGGCTGGTGGAGCCGGCGGGCAGGGCGGGCTGCGAGCCCAAGGCCGGCAACAACATCGAGATCGTCAGCACCTCGCAGACGGCCAAAGTCATCGTCTCCGTCAAGGACGCCGTGCCCACCATCTTCTGCGGCAAGATCAAGGGCCTGTCAGGGGTCTCCACCAAAAACTTTTCCTTCAAAAGGGACCTGCCCCAGGACTCGGTGCTGCAGTGCTACGACGTGAAGAGCCCGCCCGAGCCCCGGGACAGCGCCGAGGCCCTCAGGAAACCTGTCAAAAACAGGAGCGTAAAGCTAAAGAAAATGAACTCGCCGGAGATACATATTCTTCCAATCAAGAAGCAACGGCTTGCTGCCTTTTTTCCAAGAAAGTAAATTATGGGTTTTTAGAATTTTAAGATTATTATGAGGAGGAGGAGAAGGAGAAATGAAAAAGAAAAAGATGCACTTGGTTTTAAACTCATGTAAAACTTTAAAGTATCTTTGTAAGTTATTTTTGGGGGAAGGGGGAGAGGATCGGATGTAGAGTCCCTATAAGCTGGGTTGGTTTTTGTTTTTGTTTTTTTTTCCTTTCCTTTTTTTTGTTATCGAATTTTGACTTTTCATGGGAAACTGAATAAAAAGCAACCTATTTTTCAAGCAGATTGCACATTTTGCAGCTTTAATGGAGTAATGGATGAGTCAGAGGGGTAAGAGCTATTTTCACTGCCATAAAGTGCTTTGATGATGTAATTCTTCATAACGGTCGGAATGGAAATTTCAAAATAAATGTTTGTACGTGCTAATTCGTCGCGGCATCCCTTGTCGTTTCTAACTCGCTTTCGGTATACAGAGAAGGTTTGGCAAAAAGTCTGTACACTGGAAAGCATTGCAACTGACCTGTGATGAGCCTAAAATGTAAAGAAAAAAATAGCAGGCTAAGAAAAATTATATTGTCCTGCAGCACTGTTGGAGAGCATGTCACAACAGCCACCAACGATGCGCCCGAACGAGCTTCCAGGGACATGAGAGCAAAAGCAAGCGAGCAGGACAGCCCCCCTGTGCACCCAATGCCAGCTTCATTGCGGGGGACCCGTAGGAAACAGTCCTAAAATATTAAATAATGTTAATAGTCATTTAAAAGAGAAAAGCCTAAAAGTTGGGGGAATTCAGTTGCCAGGGGCAGGAGGGGAAGGAAAAGAGGCATAATTTTTCCCAGCCTGACTACACATACCTGGAAAAGTTGTTTATTGTTGGTTTTCTGAGTTTCTTTGATGGCTGAAATCAATGCACATGAAAGAGCAGAACTGTGTAACTTTATCACTTGGCAGTGTACAGCCACCCACGTCAATGGAGAAATGTGAATGTACAACTAAAATAAAAGTTCTGGTAGGTCACGGTTTTGCACTTGTCTATGGAAACGAGGTGGAGATGCATTACTGTCTGTTGGCGTTGCTTGTAAAAACCCATCCTGACAGAAGGAGGAATGAGAGAGTGGAACAATTTTTGGTGGGCACTGCCTTTTTTGTGGCTATACCTGTTACATAGAAAAAAACTTCCCTTTCTTTGTTATTTCAAATGACGTGTTTCCAAGCACCACACCGGTCCCGTCTAAATAAAAAAAGCCATTGTAAACCCATCAGCTGGAGGCTGTTGCACGCCAACTGTGCCTCCCTTTACCTAGCTGCAGCCAAGGTACTTCCAAGACTCCTTGGACAGTTTTGGGAAGGCTTTTGCAGTTGTTCGTGCAATGAGAAGTTGCCCAAAGAAGCGGCTTCAGGGTTAGAAGTCTCATCGTGCCCGTAGGCACCAGCGTCACGCCAAAATCTGTTGAAACGTTTGATGCCAGCAGACACCAATTCACTATTCAGAAAATGCATCTGCATTAGGAGGTTAGGAAAGGCCTGCCGCTTCTCTTTTCTTGGGCTGAAGGATCCCTGCCCTCTTGCTTAATATGAAAATGGCGGACTTTCACATAAGCATAGCCTCAAGTTCTGTCAAACTCTTGCTTTTTAAGTATTTTTAAAGCCGCCTATTTCTCCCCAAGCTGGCAGAACTGACAATGTTCAGAAGAGCATGAAGTGTTGATGGATTCATTAATGTTTAGTCATCTGACTGTATTTTTTTAAATATTTTTTTTCTTAATTGAAAATACTCTGCTAGTTTGTTTTGCTCCTTCCAAGAAACCGTGCTGATGAAATGTGTCATCTTCTGGTTACTGCAGTGCTGAGGCTCAGGATTTCGACATCGCTTGGGACAGCCATCCCAGTTGTCACTGTCCCACTCTGTTTCAGCTGGGCCCATTCCAGAGTGTCAAAAACCTGAAAAATGTTGTTTTCCCCAGGGCTGCACCAGATTATTTAAAAAGAAGGAGGACACAGCATTAGCTGCTGTCATTTTTGTTTTGCAGTTGACAGAAGCAAGTTCAAAAGAAGTTTCTGGGGTTTTGTTTTAAATTTTTTTTTCCCCCTCCCAAAAAGCGCGTGCTTCTCACGCTAGTGGTTACACCTGCTGCACCGACCCCCCTGATCCCCAGGCCATCACAAGAGTAACTGCAGCCTCTGCGTTCTGAAACGGGGCCGAGAAAACCAGAACAGGCTCCAGCTGTCCCGGCACCCCCCTCTGCCCTGCTCCGGACCGGCCTCCTTGGCTCTATGGGGCTGCCGTCTCCAGAAGGACCGAGGTCCTGGCACTGCTGGTCACCACGGGCTGGAGCCACCCCACTAGAGATGGACGGACAGAGCAGACTGGGCTCAGCCGTCCCACCACCCGGCTTTTCGGTTGCTTAAACTGCGGTGGCAGGGGGATATTCCGAACAGCGTCTTCCCAGGAAGGCTTAGGGCAGCTCCCACTCCCTCCCCCTGCCACCCTTTCGTGCAACCCTACTGTTCAAGGCAGTGCCATGGGAAGAGGATCGCTGCACCGACACCTCTCCCGATGCTTAAATGTTGGGCAAACGACACTAAGCAGGGACCATCTGCCTCCCACTGTCTCTCCTGCGTGAAGCCCGAGACCTACATCCCGTCAGCACGGGGGAGAAGTGGCCACAGAACAAGGTACTTAATTATGCCAAGATTGAGCACTTCCACCTCCTCCTCCTTGCCTCTAGCAGCAATTACAGATTTTGTATATTGGGCCATTAATTTTCTACAGGGCTACATTTTAACTGCTTCTGAAACTTCTGTATGAGGAGAAGGACGCGGAGCTGCACTCATGATATATGGAGCTTCCATTTCTGGTGGCTGTTAATGGAGACATTAATACCTCTTGTGAAGTTGCAGGGAAAGTCATTAAGCCGTAATGGTAGGAGAAAGATGTTTTACAACGATGGGTATATGCGAGGCCGAAAGAGAGAGAGGAGCAGTGCAGACCCTCAAGGGCAACCCTTGAGCATCCTTCCACTTGGACTTTGGGTGTGGGCTTTTATTACAGGGTGGGTGAGAGGGTCGGGGGGGGGGTTACCTTCTCCTCTGCTCTCTTCCCATCAGGCAGGGGCTTTGCAGGGAGCCAGACACCGGATCCAAGGAGGGGAGTGGGGCTGTGCATCCCAGATGAAGGCCACAGTATGTGGCAGCCTCAGGAGTGGCAGCGGGGGACCCGGGGGCACGGCTAGGGCTCGGCACATGGAGCGAGCTGTTAGCAACAGAAATTAATAAAAAAAAAAAAAAAGAATGAGCAGGTTCTCAGCCAGAGAACTCACCCGAACTGGGCGGGTTTTGGGCTGAGAGAACAGAGAAGCAGTCAGGTGAGAAGCAGATGGTTCCGAGCGCAAGGGAAAGGCGGAGGACAGGGAGATGGAAGCAGGCAGTGGAAGCTGGGATAAGAGCCACCTCCAGGCCTGTGAGCATCGCACCCTTATTAAAGTTAGCAAGCGGCCAGCCTGAGAACGAAAAGGAGAATGAAAGCGGCGGCCCTTGGCCATAAGCAGACGGACAGGGAAGGTGTCAGCTTCAAAGGGGAGTCTCCAGGGCCACCGGGAAGAAAGGTGAACACCGAGAGCTGGGAGGGCAACGCTTCCTTGGGCTGCAGGCAGCTGTGAACTGGGCAGGGACAGACACCGTACGTCAAACCGCACACACGCAGAGCACCCGAGGCAGCGTGGCCCTCCTGCTCCTGCCCTGCCGCAGCCGGTGATGGGAAGAGCCGGAGCAAACCCGGCCCGGTGGGAAGGGGAGGGGAAGGAGAACAGCCAAGGCATCCGTCTCTGCGCATCACGGCCCTGCAGTAACACAGGCGACCTAGGCTCTCCTACCACCCAGGCTCCTGCGCGCTGTAAAATCGATATGCCACCACGTCTCCCAGATTTTCTGTTTTAACCACTTCTACCCATTTTCTGCTCAGCCCCCCCCGAGCACCTTCACGCGCTTCTTGTACACGAGGAGGGGAAACCGGCTGGCGCAGAAGTGGGCACCAAGCACCAAAGGGAGCGATTCCGAGAAGTCTGTGCTCCTTCACTTGCGCAGAGGCACCTCAGGACAGTGATCGACAACAATGAGCAACTTATTAACAGTCCTCATGAAGAATCTTAGACAATGAAAATAGCATAAAACAACATTGCATAATATCCTGGTGCCAGATGTTTTAGTTTCTTTCTGTGCTCAAGTTTATAAAAACATGCTACAGGGCTCAGTCAAAGACCTTGTTTTCCTCTGGCTGGGATCGGTTCCTGCCCTCCCGAATGGAGCCAGCCTGCCACCACAACATTAATGACCTTAATTTCTGCCATTTGCTTTTTTTCACTCACATTTCACTTTTTCCCCAATCGTTCCCCCTCCTCTTATTTAAAGTTGCATTTCTCTTAGACTATAGCACATACTCTTAACGCTGAAGTTTGCATTTCAGAGTACTCTGGGGCAGTCCTACACACACACACACACACAAGCAAATCCCCTAATTTTAGTGCGGAAAACGTATTTTCCACAGTTGTTGAAATCCTGGTATTGCAGCCGCACTAGGAAAATCCATTCTGTTGTTGAACCATCTGAAACATTTCTTCATGTTTGGGGAGAAAAATTACTAATTGCTAAAATATTTAGCACTGCTTTGTGCCCATATCCCCCAAGCTCTCCTAGAATAATAGCATAATATCCTGGTACTGAAACGATGAGGATACTTTCAAACGAAGAGGGGAAAATTAAAAGAGAAAATGGCAGGGTGCAATGTAATCAACTATCTGGAAGAGAGGACTATTTTCCAGGTAAAACGTTTTCACTGTAAAGCCACGTTTCCAGTGAAGCACTGGTAACAGACACCAGCCCGCCCCTTGATCCTGGGATTACTAATGTTCCTTAGCCCACAGCTGTCTCAAAATGGTCACATTTTCTGCATTGTTTCAATATCATCCTTCCCACCACATCCTCGTCAACAGAGTTCCATCCTTCTTTGCTTAAGAACTGAAGATAGGCAACGTTTTGTCCTAGTCTGGCATCGCGCACACCAAGGGCGCATCACTGCGACACAAAACAAGGAGGTCCTTCTTTCTGGAACTTACATACTGCCAGAAAACCCCTAAAAGTCCCTCAGTAAGCATGGGAAAGCTACTAATTTTTGAGCCTTCTGATACACAAGTCACTTCTTGTTTACTGAGAAAGAAAAACCCCTACCTGCATTCACAGTTATAAAGGTATGGAGTGGATTTTCCTTCTTTAAACAAAGGTTTCAGAGTAAGTACCTTGAAAGCTTGGTCCGCAGAGCACGGTCCAGCATAGGACAGCACGCGCCTGCCCCTCAGAGACCCTCCACACCTCAACCAGGATGGCACAAAGCCACCGCGCTCGATCCTAAAGCCCAATGATGCATACGCCAGGCTCACCTAGCACTACCCGCATTCACGATCGGGGGGTCAGAGTGGGGCTAAAAAAGACCAACAGAATATTTAAATGCTTGTTGTCTGCCTTTTGTCACTTTAAACAGGAGATACACAGCAGCGCTCTAACTGTGCAGCAACGAAGATCTAAGAGAGCAGAATAAATATATGCTCTATGGATAGACTCTCTGGGCTAGATACTCTGGACATCTGGACTTCCAAGCAAGACCCCTCGTACGGCAGACCGTGGGATCTGGACGGCTTTTCTTGGTTAGTACCACGTGCACCTGAACATTTCCTTCTGAGCACCGAGTCTTTCAGCGAAGGGCTCAAGTAAGGGGACTGTTCCATCCTACTTGGAACAAACAGTACTTCAGGTGGGGAATTAGCTCACATGCTACAGTTAAGTGAGGTGGTATCAAGGATCCCGTGACAGATACCTGGAAATCTAGTCAATAAAACCCATAGAGCCAAGACAGCTATTCATCTCTCTGTAAAGCAGATGTTGGTAGCTGGTCGGATCACTCATACCCTCAACTCGGTCAGCTAGACCTCCATGGACTGCAATGAGAGGCAGTCTGGACAGCTAGGATATAAAGACATAAAGTTATATGAAATTAAACCCAGTCCTGTATTCCTAGGTTTTGGCTCCTCAACTGGTCTGGCTTTAAAAGAAATCACATCAAGAGGGAGTTGGTAGCAGCAGCTCATTCAATCAGGCAGAAACAATTTAAGGACAGAGAGAGGATGCTCCAAGAATTGGGTAGGGAATTACAAGGATTCAGCCCATGTTTTCCAATGAAATCACGTCAAGATAAAATACTTTACACCCCTGACATAGTTCAAAATGTTAATTTCTACCTTTCCTCTTTAAAATCCCAGCTCAACACAGTCAAAGACAGTAGTCATGACTCAACAGTGAGTGCATCCAAATCTGAAATGGTTTAACTTAGTACATCCACCTGGTTTTCTCCTTTCTGATTTTCTGTTACTTCTTCATGTATTTTCCTTCCCATGTTTATTGCACACAAACCCTATCACTCATCCCAGGCTTCCATTTCTGTTTTCTTTCCAAACATTTAAACTTGCCTCAACCTGTTCATTTCCTGTAGCCAAACACCACCCAGCCAAGGACAGTTTACCCTTAATACACTATGGTGAATGCAAAGATGCATGAAAGTAACATACCAGCTGAGCTGGTCCCTTGGAAATAAACAAACAGCCGACAGCATTCAGTTAAAAAACGCCACAACAAACCAACAAAACCCCCCAAAACTGCAACCAGCCAAAAAAACCCCCAACCCTCCACCATTTCCGACTGAGCCCAAGCAGCAATACGTCCCAAGGACACTACAATGACCTATATCTAGCACCTCTCCCCGGAGGCATAAGCACATACCAAGGGTAGACTAAAACCGAGCATTTACTTATTCCTTTCTCCCTCCCCACTGTTTTATACCTGTTAGCACAGGGGCTTAAAAAAAGACAGAGACGGACTAACAGACAGAAAAGCACTTTGTAGACCACACCTTGAGGAACATCGCCCGGGTGAGCGGCATCTGTTCCTACCAGAGTACCACCAGCATTCCCAGGCACGGACTGAACGCAGTAGCAATAGGTGGTACATACACGAGAGAGAAAGCAAGCGAGCTGCGGCGTCCTCTTCTTATTGTTCGGAACAAACAGGAATAAGAAGCACAGGCAAAGATCCTTCCCTCAAAAGGGTCTCCAGTAGGAGGAAGACCTGTAAGGCAGCACTGGTTCGGAGAGATGGAAGTTGAGGGAAGAGTTCAGACCTGTTTGAAAACCCCACTCTTAGAGACCTGGACAGCACAATTGCTTGGGGAAGGAGACTGCCTCCATAACTACTGAAAAAAACTAAATATGAGAGAGGGAAAGTCTAATAAAATTACGGCCTCTTGCACTTGAACACCAGACTTCCTAAGGTGTGCCACCATTCATTAAGATTTTTCCCAGTGCCTTGCCACTTGCCTCAGCTTCCACCTGGGAGGGTAGATGAGTCTTTGCCTTTCCAGTTCTCGACCTCAGTGCCGAGACTGCCAACGCAGGGTAATGGCAATTATCACGGTGGTTTTGTGGTGTGTCCGTTTCCTTCCAGCTGTCACAACTAGAAAGGAACCACTGGCAGAGAGGGTTTCTGCCAGCTCCAAGCTGTACATCTGTTCGCGTTTGTCTGTTCACACAACATGGGATGCAGTCCCCCTTTCCTCTCGTGCTGGCATCTGTTTGCTTGTACTGTTTGTCCTGGAAGGGCTTTGATTTCAGAGGCTGAAAAGTGAACCTCTGCGGAAGAAAATGTCTTCATGTATTTTAAAAAGAAAAGAAAGAGAGGTGTGCAGCCTTTGCTATCAGCACCAAGCAGTTCCCCTGCAGATAATGAAAGGGGAAATAAAACTAGCAGTGGTCCATAAAGCTACGAGGAGAAGCAGCTCATGCAGGACTCCTCAGCTTGTACAGCAGGACTGGGGGATTCTGGAGCTGGTGGGAGCTAATTCCCATTCAAATGGGACAAATTACAGCTAATCAAATGATCTGCTAGGACAGGGATGGATGATTCATATAAGTGAGGGCTTTAAAAGCCTACTGGACCACTCTAATGGCACATTTTAAGTACACATAGGACTCCCATCATGTACACAGCCACAGTAATGAGAATTTATTTAGGACAAACCATCAGAGGAGAAAGTAGCAAAATATTTTGCTACTTTTAAAAAAAACAATCTCTGAGGTTCTCACTGTAAAAAAGAAAAAAGGATATAAAATGTCTCATAGTTGCAGACTCAAAACACAGGGAGTTTACAACAGACTGTTCAGATTTTAAGATAACAAAGTCTCAAAATGGCTCTGTGTGACCTTTGAAACAACAGGAACACTGACAGTTGGGGAACATGATACCAGGATTACAGGCTAGTTAGTAAGCTTTAGAGTGGAAGATTTTAATCAAGACTTGAAAAAAAGCAGCAATCATTTCACCACTGAAATGGACATGAAGTCAGCTTCTGCCTCCCTGCATCACTCTTAGGCAGTTCCAAATGAGCACTTTTTACTCACTCCAATAGTTTTACATGTAATAAAACAAAAGAGAGGAGGAATATATGACCTTTGAAATTGATCTCAAGGGGGTCTCTTCTTTCTTTTTTTCTCTTTAAACCAAGCCAGCTAACTCTACACAGCTGCAACTCAGCAGAAAGAGCAGCAGAAAGACGAAGATGCTCATACTAATGCTGGAATTAAATGTTCATTTTACTCTATTATGTAACTAGCTAGCCAGCCAAAGGAAAAATACCACCATCCACTTTTAAAATGTGTTTTGTCACATGATACTGCATTAAAATGGACTATAGGTGGCAAAAGGAAGACTAAGGAAAATGTGGGGCCACTGCTGAATGAGACGAACCGTGGCGTTTCATCCTTACCCAGGGCTTCATTTTTCCCGCTACAGGAATACCTGAGATACTCAAATGTAGAATTTTTGTATCAAGTTCAGGGCATGCACAATCACATCCACACACTCGCATAAAACTGTCATCAGAGTTACAGAGAAGATTAACATTGCTTTTGATCAAATTATATCCCTGAGCAAATGGAAGAAGAGTTTCTACAAATACCACACACATATTCATTCAGATGAACACCTTTGCCCCTGTGTCTACCACCTGAAGTAAAACATGGTGTGCCTTTATTAAAAGGAACAAAAAAGGGGAAGATGGTCCAACCTTTGAGCCAACATTTGTAACATGATGTTGCTGTCTTTCCCTGTCATTCCTGAAAAAGCCCTACAATATGTATACAGCCACAACAAACTTGTTAGGAGTGCAGTCATGTCAACCGCAACACGTAATCACCTGCCATACAGCACTCTTCAATTTCAATACTGCACAGGTCTTCTGCGAGAGCTACCGGTCCTCCCAGGTAGCAGTATTTTAATTTCAAATAGAAGAGGTCTTACAATGTACTGAGGAGTTACGGCACTATCTCACAAGGCAACCAAAAGATACAGAACCAGATAAGCAGATGAAACCCTGTTGACAGAAAAGCAAGTCGGAGAAACAGAGAGATCATGATGTCTTCTATATCAAATACGCACCAAAAAGATATTCGGTATCTTTTGAGAGAGAGATCAGATGCAAAATGCCTCTGGACTATTGTCCCTACCAACTTCCAAGTTCCATAATTTGCCCTGTAAGGATTTGAGGTTACGAGTAACCCAAGTTAAGTTACTTCTCAAGCGCAGGCTTATGGCTGCAAACAGCCACCAGAACAACAGACTCCTGTATCACAGAAATAAGAAACCACAAAGTGTATGAAGTTCAAGCCTTTTGCCTTTAACTGCCTTGATTTAAAACACTTCAGGTCTTCATCTGAACGTAGGACAAACAGTTTTTAGCAGTCTCTTCCCCACAGTGGTTAGATGATAATTCTGTAAGTGGCAAAATGCTATATACAAAACTAAATAGTTGAATATATTCCTAAGTTGTTATTTTGAAAGCACAGACCAACCACAGTTCAAACATTAATTGCTTCAGATAAACAATGTTGGAATGATTTTACCCTTTTGATTAAAAGTTCCTTACATCAGATGTTTACATGAACTGTCAAGAGCTGCCGGATGCCAGATAAGATAGCTACCCTTGCCTTTGCAAACAGTGCTCACACATATACACAACGTCAAACAAAATGGACAGTTAAAACAATGAACAAACTATTTTATTTTTGTTTATAGGTAAGAACATCCCATTGAAAATAAAGAATGAAAAATATATTCTGCTACAACACTCGGAACGCTTGAATCTCACGCTATAGCACATGGTGAAATTCTGGTACTGCAACGTCACAGTAATCCTTGTGCACATGGGTGCACAGAAAATCTTGAACAAATATTTATACCCATAATAGTGCCATGTACAAAAATGTCATTCTGTAAAGGCCAAACAGAAAATTTAAACATCTTTGTTTTTCTTACACCAATGCCAATGTAAAAAAATGAAAACTGTTTTCAGTCAGTTACTTCCACTTAAATCGTGTAAGATCTTTTTACGCTAAAGAACTCTGAAATTCAGAATAATAAAGTGTGGAAGAAGTAAGGTATAAGCAATATACTAAACATGTGTTGCATGATGTTTTCCTCAACATGTAATTAACTTTCGTATGGTTACACCAACAATCAAGTCAGTATTTTCCTAATACAGAGAAAATATTCTGTTTCTTCAATCGAAGCTCTGACCTTTTCCTACTACAGAGAGCATGCCAGTATTACTCATCTAAGCATATATACACCCAAAAGATGCAAAACAAATCAGTATAGATAGCCTTTAGTGTCAAACGTCTAATGATGTAATAATAGAAACAATTCTCAAAGTCCAAATGACTTGCTAAATCAAAATCGCATTGCAGTCACTTAAACTAACAAAATACTTGGACACTTGTGTGCCACAAAATTTATTATTTTGCAGCAGTATCTCTGCTGAAACCTGAGGAGTATCAGACTATCAGTAAAGCAAGGCATTTTCAGAAAAGGAATTTGTAAAAAATACATTTATACTATATGCTTTCATATAAAAAGGCAGTAAGAAATATAATAAAACGTACCATTTTAGGACTACACCTTCCCTAGCAAATAGTTTTTATCACTTGCACTATTACATACAGTACATTCGGTTTCCTACACAGAAAGTGTATTTTCTTGTCCCTGATGTATATTACAATCGGCAGTGACAACAAACTGCTGTATTACCACCACTCATTCTTGCAGCTTATACAAACAGCACCAATTTTACCCAAAAAAGGCTTATCAGTTACATAGTAGCATTTCCTTATAGGAAATAAAGGCCCAAAACATCAGAACCAAGCGTGTCTTTCCAGAAATATACCAGAACATATGGCTCAGAGTTAAGTGGTGAATAACCAAGAGTATTGCATAGTACAGGGATCTCGCCTGTATGAATAAAGCCACTCTTTGATTGTTTGTCACCTTCTGACTCCAAGAATGGAGAACAAATTAAACAGGTGCTAATGAATATGAAAGTAGTACACAACTAAGTTTACTGGTAAAAAAAACCAACAAGAAATTGTACAGTTCTCTCTGGCACAGTGCAAAGTACACGTTAAAAAACTGAATACATATGTACAGTGTGTATGTATATTTTTTATATATATATAGTATGTATTTCCCCGACACATACACGTGTATATATAAAAAGCATGAACACACATATCCATGCCAAACTTAGCAAAAAGATGGAATGTTTAAGATGTGAATGCATTGTTCCAGTTAAATCAGTCTGACCCAGAAATGGCTGTTTATACAGCCAGTATGTCATTCCATGAAACAGAAATATTTATTGCCTGCATAAATTGACAATATACCGTACATTTGTCCTCATAACTTACCAAAGGACTGATAATCACACTTTATAAAAGCTTATATTTGTATTAAGCCCTCTCCTCCATAACCCTTCCCTCCCCACACCTCCATCCGCCATGACCAATTCATATGGCTATTCCCTTTATGGAAATCTAGGAAGAATAATCCAGAATAACATACTAGAGTATTACTCTGCTTGAGGACCAGACACAGTATTCACTACAGAGATGAGATCTTCTATTTTAAATTTTTCTTGCAATATAAACGTTTACAGCCACCCCTGTAAAACTATTACCACCTGATGCTGGCTTGTTTATTATTTTCCTTTGGGATTCAGCTGTTTTGGTTCTGAACATGAACACGTTGGCTGAAGTCTGTAACAGAGAACCCACTTTTCAGGATTCGGAGAGCGCTGTTACCCACCCTCAGTATGATCAACTGACCCTCCCTGCAAACGTTCTGAAATAGTTCGCAAAATACTAGAATGTAGTACAGATTCCCCCCCACTCCTTTATCCTGAACGTCTTTTTCACATTTTGAGAGCACTTACAAAAACTAAAGATGATTTCTATCAGCAAAATAGTTTCAAATAAAGGTGATGGCTGCGAACCTGAGAGCTTAGTGTGATATGAACACACGTATTTGTGGTATTCCCACTGGCTAGTACTTTCCTTGTTTAAGTCTTTCAATGTGGTAGCACAACTTTAGGGCAGGCCCCAGCTTCAGTCCCATATATTTCATGATCATATCACTCCTCAGTAAGAGTAATGCCTTCCCATCAATTTCCTGCAGAAGGAAGAGAATAAACACAATAACATACAACTACTTTAACAAGCTGCATGGTAAAACTGGAAAGTACATTGTATTTCTTTACACTGTAGTAAAATTTTATGTACTATATATAAAACAGTAACTTCGTATAATTTCATATTTACAGATGGCCACTGAATTTATTTTAGCATTTTTTAATGTACTATTAAAGTATTTGAGATGCTAAATAAAATTATAGTAAGTAAAAGACACTGACCGAACAGCCCTCAAAATTAGGTAGTGGCTGGGAAAAACAAGTGAATGGGTCAAGGGAAAAAGAAAAAAAGAGAAGCTGCAAAGGAAGGTCTGTGCAGTTAGAGATGAAACGATCCAAGGACTGAGGCCTTGCACTGAACCTTGAACACAGCTGCGGGAGGATTCTGGCATGCGCATGCAAACAGTCACATGGAGGAAGGGGTTACAGGCCACCTAAATCTGTGAAATAAGACAGATCTATGTCCAGGTTAAAGCAGACAGATTGTTAGGATCAAGACCAAGGACAACTTAGTCAGATTTCAACTGCCTGGTTGAGAAGCTGCTGAAATGTGACAGTTCTAAGCTCTTAGTAGCATTACACACTGTAGACAGGCAGTTAGTTCCTTAAAACACCATAAAGAAAACCACTCTGTCTCATTTTTTTTAAACATAAACCTGACAAAACAAGTGACATTTAGTCTTGTTATACAACTAAGAATAAAACATAAGACAGGAAGCTCTGTTAAAAGTTATTTTAAGTTCTCCTTCCAATTCAGCTTACTCTGAGATTTAACTGTTAGTAGGAGCTGGTACAGAACAAGGGTGAAATACTACTAAAAAGCAAGCCAGCCTCTTTTTGGAGGCCCATATATACAATGAAATCAGAAAGCAGCTCTTTGCTGAGCAACCTGCCATAGAAAAGCACAGTGAGAAAGAAGAGGGGAGGCCAAAAACAGCACAGAGAAACCGACAGAGCTTCTCTCTCTAAATACAACATCTCATTAGATGTTAGGAGAAACCTAACACATTGTTTTTCCAAACAGATGAATTCAACATTTTGACTGGGTCTTTCAATTTTAGTATTAATGACCAGGTGTAAAGCTAATGAGGCGTAACAGCATCTCTACTTTGGGGTAATCGGTCTCCGAAACAGACCTAGAGAGGTGTCTGTCGTCTTTGTAGGCCAAAGGCCCCACGCTGCACGTGAGAATGCCTACTTCTCCAGAGGTACCAGGGGTGATGGGGCTACCATGGATGTTGGCCGTTAGAGCTGGGATACTTCCAGTACTGGCCTTGTCCATATAAGCTGGAAAGCAGTGGGTATTTACTTTAGCCTAACAAGACTGGAACACAGAGAAAATACACTGCAGGAGGAGTTTCATGTAGAAAAATAATTTTCAGCCTCCCTCTAATATACGAGCAGGGTCTATTCTACCTTCAATTGCAAACAGAGCAATAGACAGGAAAGCTGTATTTTAAGAGATTAACACGACACACAATCTACTAGAACAGAACGGATACGCATCATACATGTCTCCTAAAGAGTTCTGCATGTGGAGCTAGGGCCTGTGGATCAGCTTCTTTCACAAAATGCATTACTTCCTCTATTGACCAGGTGGAAGGATCCTTATTCAATATTCTTGAAGGTTCCCTTTTTAGTGAATTCAGATCTGGTCCAGTTGTGGAACTTGCAGCTTTTAGTATAAAAATATTGTGAAAGGAAGAAGTATCACTAGTCTATACAGGGATAACACATTTCATTTTACGTAAGACATTCCTAATAATTCTTGATATTAACATGCAGCCTTTACTACGCATTCTTTGCAATATATTAAAATGAAAGATGTTTTATTTTCCTCCAAATGATATCAAACTGTTACATTTGTCTTTAAATGCGTTATATAACTTCAAATATTTACAGCAGCATAAACATTAGCACTATGACATACCTAGAGGGATTAGTTTGACTTGTACTTGGCTCCTGAGTCCCAAGATGCCATTAATTGGGGATGTGGCAAAGACAAGTTAAGGTGTGCAGACAGAGGGAGGGACAGGAGGAGACCCTATTCCTGTAGTTCAGCAACACAGCAGTGCTTGATAAGATGCTCAGGAAGCGAGCTGCACGTAACCAGCCCTCCTCAGTCTAGCCCGCTGCAGGGTCCCCGACAGCAGCGAGAGGAAGGTGCAGCAGGCAGGACCCCTCCTGGCTCACACCGCAGTCGTAGTTCAGTTCTAACAGACCCAAGTCCTGCATCTGCAGTTACATTAGCAAGGCTGACATCCTTGGCAACAGCACATTTAACTTCATATGCAAGCTTTCCTATGGCAAAGGAGTCCTTAATTCGTAACTCCTGGACTTTGTACATTAATAAAAGAAGTTATATACTTTGGAAAGTTTAGTTACATAGCATACCTTCAATCTGCCTCTGTATTCGATTCCTACTAACTTCATAGTAACTGCTGCTGCCAGCAGAGCTCAAGGACAGCCTGCGCAGGATCGGGGCTGAATTTGAGGTAGCAGTCACTGGCTGAAGGGAATTTCTGTAGTATGCTGCACTCCCTGAGGTACGACATTCTGTGGAATTTCGATGGGTCGGGCTTGAAGGATTTACAGAACTAAGTGCAGAATCCATAGAGTCCTCAGAAAATCGGTGTTCTTTGGAAATGCTGTTTTCCTCTATAGGTAATGTTTCTGCTACACAAAAAGCAAGTATCAATATGTTCAAAGTGATGGACATCATACCTTTGTGATTTAACTCCTTGCTATGTTCTCTTTAAGATAATGACAGACTGCAAACCTGTTAACAACTCTCCTGTGAGGCAATCACTGATGCTGAAAGTTTGCCCCTTTTCCTCAAGTAATCATTGGGCTCTTACTGTATTTTTAAAACATTTTTTGTAGCAAAAGATTTAATACATCAACTTTGAGACAGCCTTCCATATCATTTCAGTTGTATTTGTTAAATACCATGAACAGAGAAGTGCCAGAGGAAAGTTTTGGGGGTAAAATTGTCTGACGTTAATACTGATATACCAAACAAACTTAGTCAAGCATTTTCATTATCTTCTTTTAAACATATTCTCAAAAAGCTAACCATTAAGAGTACGTTATGTTTATCTTGCAATAAATTTTTAATATAAATAAAAACTCTCATGTTAGCTAACAACTGTTTAATTTGTTCTAAGCAGCTGAGGGAGTCACTACATAAACAAAACAAGTGGACAATTATCATTTCTAGATCCCAATATGTTCAGACATAGAGGCCGTCATTAAAAATTGAACAGGTTACAGGCAAAGCCACAGATGGCTGTGAGTGCCAGGTACAGCACAGTAATGTAACACGTTTTGACAGCAATGCTGTATCTACATGCAGTTAGTTATTTGCACAGGGCAGGGTCTATGAACACAGACTCTGCAAAGCTAAAGGTATGTAAATTTCTGAACTCCCTGAGCAAGTTAAAAAAAAAAAAGTTCAGGTCTCAGGAAGGCAGTATAACAACACTCCCCTTTTTAGTTCTTACCACTTCTCTGCTAGTTTCTACTCTGCAAAACCCAATGCTCGCTTAGAAGACTCCTGAATTTTTAGAACCTGTCAATACTGTTTCTAAGCCAGATGAGCGAAGTTCAGCAGGTCCCTTTCTCTGTGCCATGAGTCAGGAGCCAGGTTTGCCTGATCACTGGAAATCCCACCCTTGGTCAACCAAATTCAGGTCTGACTGGGAGAAACATGCCACGTGAGGAAAAAAAACCAGCCCCAAATCAATGAGAACTCTACTCCATTCTCTAGCAATCATACATATTACTCTCTGTTTGCACCTGGCCAATATCTGGCCCGAGAAAGAAGTTGGAAGCTTGATGTACAAGTCTGTACGAAACAAATGCTGCTTTGGCAGCAGAGTTAAAAGCTGGAAAATATAACCAACAGGTTCACAGAAGTGTAAACCCCATGCTACCACCTTGAAAATTACTCTAGTAAAGTTATAAAACATATGCTAGTGAAGCAGCATATTCTTTGGAATAAGAACTGTTATGTTCTGCAAAACAAGTTCCTGAAATAAGCTTTTTACTACCTTTCTTATATGACAACTTTCAAGAACTTCTTGGGCGAATATCCAATTAAAACTAAAGGAAGAGCATTTTCCCAAAAAATTGAGTGAGTTTCTCAAGAATGTTCTCAACTTGCTTCATGAGGTCTTAGGTTCTCTGCTGGAACCTGTTTAAAAGTGGACTGCAGTGAAGAACTGTTAAGCGTATTTTGGTCTTCAGATAGCATAATCCTGAAAGGGAACAAAGGCACTCAGAGAGCCAGCTCCCTGCGTAGTGAATTTGGTAAGGCAAGATCTGCAAGACAATGTAACATCTTTTACTAAACTTGAGAGTCGTGGAATAAAGAAGCTTTTATGGACACTCGACCCTCAAAAAAAAACTGCTACAAAATTTTCTAGTTTGTTAGACTTGAATCACAGAAGCAAAGAAGCAGCTGCTGAGGTTTTCAAAGAAAACAAACAAACAAGAAAACTAACTTATTTGCATTTGTCAGCTTGAAGTAGCTGCAGCAACTTAGCAAAATGAAAACCAAAAGCCATCATTCTATAGAATTTCAGAGAGACTTTAAGAGATGTAGTCAATGATATGCACCAGAAAATTAAAGGGTAGCCAACCAAGGGAAAATTAAAACTGTAGAGAATGAAACCACTAACAAAAATCTCAGTCCAAGGCCAAAAGGGAGAGGTGATACTTTAAATAGTTACAGCAAAGCTATATGAAGGAGCCTAAGGTTTAACTGACTGAACTTGCAGATTTAGATTTCAGAAGTCTCGAAAGGTAGGATGAAACAATGGAGACAATACTCCACAGCAGAAGGTTTCAACTAGAGTATTTCAGCATTTATCAGTTGACTCCATATAATGTATTAAGAAGAAACCTTTTTGTAGTTTTTATAGTAAACAAGCAGAGGTCTCAAATGTAGGGGCTCTTAAAAATAATTGTTTTACATAATCCTTGTCAGGATTTCTGAAGACAAAAAGATTTTTAAAATTGACTGTATTACAAAAGAATTCAGTTGTATTTATTCCAATTAAATCCCAGATTTTTCTCTGATGTTATATATCCTAAAGTAAACAATAGTAAATAGGGCTGGGAAAGATCAGCTCTGCTTGTTTTCCCAAGATACCAGCATTTGAATTTATTTTACCGTAAATTCTCAATTCATGTATACAAGGTGGAAAAGCTGGCATATTTCCCATCATCTTTTAGAGAAGGTGTTTCTGTTCAGCAATTGTAGTGTCTAATCCACTTTCCTTTCCACCCATCTAGCTTCTCCACATACAAAACACAGCTGCAATCTTGTTGAAAAAGTGGTCAGCTGGTATGACAGCCGATTCAAAATTGGCGTCTAGCAAATGGAGCTTTGCAATCCACGGAGCAACGAATGACACACTTCTCCTACCTCAACATTTTGAGCAGTCGTGAATAGCAGTGGTAGGAAAAGAGACGGGAGATTCCACTTCAGAATGCACGATCTCTGGGTAGATTAATAAAAAGCCAATAAAAGGCCTTATGTTTCAAATGTAAGGATGACAACAGACTGTTTAAACAGTGAAAGCCTTAGCGGGAATTGGACGTTTTGTTTTCTTGAAGGTCCTCCGGGAATTAGAAGTCAGTTGTTCTGCCTCATACATAACAGGAATGATGTAATTGGCCTCAGTAGTAAGAACACTCTGTTTTCAGGGAGTGGGAGACTGAGTTATTCTCCCTCCCTGCTTTATCTTTCATAACTTTAAGAAGAAACTGTTAGCGAGCAGGAAAGACAGCAAAATCTGCAAAACATATCCCGGAGCAGATTAGAAAGAAAATGAGCTGTTTGAAAGACCCTTCCCCACAATTATTCCATTTTGCCTTCAAATGGTATTTCAGAACAGCTATTTCAAGACAACTGCGTCTCAATGGAACCAGAACTTTTTGGGGGCAGATCCTTCTCGCTAACCAACCCATGACTGACCACTCTAAAATTACCTCCAGATTTTCAGCAGAGGACATTGCCCTAATGGGAAACACACAACCCTAGAGAACACTTTGCCTCTTGAAATGCACAGAGTACAAATTCAAGCCTCTGAAACCATGGCAAAACTCTTATTTTAATTATTTTTTATCCGTGTAACTGCACTTTATAATGAACTATTGATCTTAAAATGTATTTTAAGGAGTACGCTGACTTCATCTGTAAAGGGGATCCATTTAGCAAACAAGGATTAAAAAGCAGTATGTGCACGCATATTTACTTTGAGGAGATTTCTTACAAGATAATGCAGATCTACTCAAACATTTGTTTTCCTCCAACTGAAACAACTTCATCTGAGTATAATTACGTGCTCTACACTTACTAAGTTACATATCAGAAATATCTGACTTAGGTATATAACGTAT
This sequence comes from Elanus axillaris, assembly GCA_026212715.1. Taxonomy (NCBI): domain Eukaryota; kingdom Metazoa; phylum Chordata; class Aves; order Accipitriformes; family Accipitridae; genus Elanus; species Elanus axillaris. The sequence continues at coordinate 19,813,560 of JANZLQ010000061.1, read as the reverse complement.
CTGTGGACTTAAGCCAGTACTTCTTTTGGAAAGACAGAGAAATCAATAATCAATGCAGAACTGTTATTTCCTGCTGCTGTTATTATATGCAAAGAAGTGAATATGCTAAGTATATGTAAAATAATAAGATGTAACATTTTAAATAATCTATCATTTCAAACATTTTAATTCGATATCCTTTTCTGCTTTAACTGGAGTCCTATGACTTTTTAATCTGCACAGAAAAAGAGATCATCATTCTGCCCCCACTGATACTAATAGACGCAAAATGACCCCAGATCTCCAAAAAGAAAGAAAAAAAACCCAAACAAATGAAGAAATAACTAATCCCTGTCATATTTTGAAAAAGCCTTTAGAAATGCTATGCAAATATCTTGCAGCAACAGAAAGCATGTATCAGATAGGACGACTCAACATTGACCAAGTTATCGTGGCTTAACCAGTTAAGCAGCAAATGCAGAGTAGAATTTTTCTGAAGTCTCTCTCTCTCTGAGGTTTAAACCTAGATGCTTTACTTCACACCTGAGGCAGACTAAGACTAGACACGAGCTCAGCTGCTGCAGCTCAGCTGCAGCACAGGAAAAGGTGCTATTCATCAGTGAGCTAAATCAACCTAACAGCCAGCTGCCACAGGGAGGCTTCGCTGATGCCCTGGCCATGGCTGCATTTCATTCAACCCTTCCCTGTGCTCATCCGAGTCCACACCGAGTCAGTCCAGAGCAGTACACTGCAAACTACTCTTCACCAAAATGTTTTCTGTGCTTTTGCTCACTGGTTCAGCTCACCACCCAGCCAGGGGACCTGGGACCCACTGCACGGACAAGGAGGCGAGGAAAGCAGGAGCACACAACTTTCAGTGGCAGCTAACCATAAAGTCAGCTGAATTGTATCATCAAGCTACACCCTTCCTCGCTTAATGGCCCCAGCCTAGAGTTATTAAGGGTTGCTTCCAATATATCTCCTAATCCATTTCAAGGCAATTGGTTTTCTGCTAAATAGCCATATATGAAGCAGGAGGCTTCATCTGTCACCTATTTGCCTGAGCCCCTTCACAAGAAAGGCTAGGAGGTTTAGCAGGAGGACTGCTGGAACTTGCAGTAGATCTTCCCTAAGTGCAAAATCTGTGCCAGTGATCAATAATTAACATACTTTCACCCTGACCTGTCAGAGGCTAGAGACAAACCAGACACATACGTTGAACTTGGTTCTTTTTGACTGGAAATACTGAAACCATAAATAATCCTCATATATAATCCTGACATAATGTAATTACCTTCAGATGGATGAGCATCATTTCTGGGAAGCTTAGGGGAAAGAGGAGCCGAATATGGCGGAGAGTCCTGAGAGTATCGTTTAGCACTCCTGTTTTCAGGTATTTCTTCTTTTGCTGTGAAGAGAAAAGTCACCACCTATTATTCTAGCAGGAAGCTGCTCAGGTGGGAAGTCCAGGGACAAAAGCAAAGACATAGATCAGCCATTCACCAGGTTACAGTGCAGCTTCTTGTCTCACACAGACTCAGTCATTCCGATACAAACTTTCAAAACTGAAGTACAGCTTATATACTGTCATCACCCACATTACCTTAACTCTGGCTACTTTTCTGAAAAGAGTTAAAATTAATGAATTTCATATGACAGACAGGATTATAAACATAATTTCTCCACTGGGGAGGGGGAGTATTTTATTTTCTAAAGTAGCACCTGGAAGACAGACAGCTGTGAGGAAGCTTCATACCCAATATGACTCTTCTGAAATTGCCCTGACATCAAGGTTTTCTTAGCTATGGCTCCTGGTAACCTCTGGGCTGGAACTTGTAATACCAAGCCCTGCAAAAAACCTGATCGGAGATCTGGTGCAAGTCATTTCATTTCCCCCCTCACTTTCACGCTCCCCGTGCAGCAAAGATATTGGCCTCATACAAAACATCACAAGTAGCCACCTGCAAACCCCACTTTTTCTACTAGGAGACTGGACTGTACATAGTAGAATGTAAAATTTTTAGAGCCACCACTTAGTAAGGTGAATAAAGAGGGAAGAAAGGACCTTTTACTGGCGTGGGAAGGGCTAGACTGAATTCCCTTTCAGGGCAAGCCCCTTCTCATAAGGCAGTAAGGATCTTTTTGTAAGTTTATTTTATGATCCAATCATAAATCTAACAACGACATGTAGAGTTTTGAGCTTGTCCTTTTAGCAGTATCGCAGTGGTGCAATACGTATGTTTCCTGGCTTGGCTACAAGGAGGAGTTTGCTGAACAAAATGATTTCTGCACATGTGGTATGAGCCATCCCATCCTGTCAAAGCACTGCTGCACCGGAACCGATTCACCAAGAACTGAAGGGTACTCATTTCAATCAATTCACATCATAGTAAGACAGATTAAAAAACTACACTTCATAAAGTTGCCATACTTCTCAAAAATACCAGCACTTGAAAATAACAGCTGTTTAACAGTACCTGGTTTGTTCCTGTCATACTCTGTGGGACTATGTGCACATCCCATGTAAGGGCTGAAAGGCTGGCTACTAAAGAGATTATCGCACTGCAGGCTGTGGCAGAGCTTCTCCAAGAAGCGTAGGACAAACGATGCGCTGTTTACAGAAGGAAGATTGATGGCATGCTTTTCTCCATCAAAGGAAGCTGTGAATAAGAAGATGATGTCAAATACTCCCCAAGCATCATAAAGTATAGTAAAATACCATCTTAACTTAAAGGAGAAGGCATCCAGATGTGATTTAAACTACACAAGACACGAGAGGAGTAAACAATCATTCTGGTAGTTTTAACAAATTTACATCCAAAGGACTGATTTTACCTTCCATTGTATCCATGCCAGTTTAAATTTGCTCTATGGCAACTTATTTTAATTAAATAATTTTGGATTCACACCACCATAACAAAACTTGCAACTATTCTCTCATCACCAAAACCTTACGTATAATTTCTGTTGTTTCCTTATAAAACAGCAAGCTCTCCACCACCTGTTTGCAGGAGATAACACAGAAAAGACCCTTTACAGCACTTGCTAAAAAAAAGTAAGAATACAAAATTAAAATAAAAAAAAAGGAAATTCTGACTACAGAAACTGTTTTGCTATTTGCTATTCTATCACTAGAGAAATCTATCCAGCTGTCAACACTACAGTGGTCAAGCTCCCATTTATTTCAACAGGAGCTAGGTGGCGGAGATACCACAACAGCCACAAATGGATCTGGTGTCTTTTAAACTGAGTGATTACAAAGAGCCTGGACATGTGCCTATGTCTTTTACTTGTTGACCTCCTTCCTTGCCCCCCAGCGGGTTGCAGCTGATGATATTTACCTTTTTTGTAAAAATTAGTAAGGTTTTGAAAAGACTCGATAGTACCAACATATGGATAAATAATTACCATTACATGAGCTGAAACTTTTAGTTACTTCTGATTAGAAAGACATTACAACAAAGCAGGAACAAACGCATAACTTAAGCTTAGGGATAGAAAGAAGTGGCATAAACACCAAGTTTATGCATCAATTTGTCATCCTGATTTTCAGCCTGTCATGCACCTTTCTGTTGTTAACATAAGTTTCCAAATGGTAAGTAGAGCTTTAAAGGATCACATTTTGTTGGTAGCGTGGTAGCAGATGCATTTAAAAAAACAACAACCCAACAAACCACAGAAATGACAAGAAAGCTTTTATCCACAGATCTGAATTAAGGTACATTTCCATATTGTGTTACAAGAGAGACAGATAATATACACAAAACCAAAGAAAATGCCCAGGTTTAGCATATTTTAGGGTTCCTTAGGAAATCAGAAGTGTCAATTACTTAACACTGTTTATGTAAGCAAGCTTCTGATGAATGCAAGTTAACCAGCAAGCTAACCATCAACAACAACGTTACCTCTCTCATCTGTTTTCATGACAGACTTATCCAATGCAAGCGCTTAAAGTTTAAGAATCGGTACTATAGGGACAAATCCCAGACCAACGTGTTTCCATCGCCCATTCCATTTTTCCAGGGTCCAACATTCAAATGAAATGCTAATGAATCACAGTCCCACAGGTGGCTCAGGCACAAGGTCCTCCACCTCCTTTTTGGGGAAGGGGTCTCTGAAGGCAAATTTTTGCTTGGAACTCAACCAGTTCTGGAAAGCAAATGGGCTGTGAGACCTAGCACAGCCAGATCTCCTGACAAATTTACTGCAAGGTAGTAGTCAGCTACAACAAAAATTTAAAATGCTTTATAATAGCCTTATGGATCTTCTTATATGACCTTGGGGAAATCACTTATTCTCCACGCTTTAATTTCTCATTTTGAAAAGAAGCATTGAAAAGAACAATATTATCTTAGAGTTGTCAGGAGGGTAAAGCAAGAAACAGCTGGGGCAATGTGACTGCCTCAGCAAGACACACCATGGGAAATATCCACAAATAAAGGTTCAGTGCAAACACAGCTCTCCTGTACTCTGAACACCTGAGGGCAACCATACGAACTCCAGGGGTGTGGGATCCAGATCCATAGGCTCAACTGTCTGCTCTGCTTGGGAACAACATAAGCCTCTTACTTCTCAGATAAATGCTAGGGTAAAAAATAAAAAGAAGGACTTCTGAGGTGCCATAACCTCAACCTTTAATGACAAATAAGCAGGGACTGGAGCTTGTGTAGAATCCCAGCTCCTGGAATGAAGAATCATTCTTATTTCTTCACCTTCCATTGTGTATGTTTTAAATACCAGACTCAAGCCAGGAGAAAGGCTGAGAGCTAAACTATCGGATAAATGTGTTTGCCTGACAGTGAAGAAACTCACCCAAGAGTCTGATTTTAATTCTCTGCTTGAGAAGATTTATCTGAGCCTCACTCTATTTCATCCCACCAAACGCCATAGTCTCTGAGCCACAAGGAGAAAAAAAAGGGCTGACACGGTCACCACCATTAGTGGGCTTGCTAATCAAGCCTTTAATTTCCCTTCCAGTTATATTTGCTTGAATTGAAACCTTATGCATCAAGCAAAAATAAAATGGTTTGTGCTTCTGTTTGAGTAAGAAAAGATGGAAAAAAGACTAAATTCTATTCAATTAACAATTATTTTCCTTGGCAACTGGACCAAAAGAACCCGCTACTTATTCATACATATTCTAGCAAGGTTATTTTATCCATGTCCTCATTAGCATACAGTTTCCTCCTACAGCAGGTACGGTACTTATAATGAAAATATCAGTCCACAAAAGATTTAGGTTTCTTTCCTTACTCTCTGCTGCAACATATTTTTTTTCTTGCCAGTCTAAAAAAAAAGCTGAACAATGAACCACACTCCAAAAACACTTTCAAAAACTCTACAAGAAAACACTCTCATGATGTCAGTCTGTAATTCTTGATTTTATTCTACTGTAACTTTCCTCTTCCTCCTTACTGTTCACATGCACAGCTGGTTGTAATGTGCTACATTAACCTAAGTCACATTTTGTGCTTTTCAAAATACATTACACAAATTTCTGATAAAATGACAGGGAGTGTTTGTTCACCACCTTCCCAGCAACCTGTTTGACACGCCAATGAGAAGGCAAGAGCTCGAGAACACTGGAAACCCGCTGGGGTCTTCTGGCTTGCTATCACCTGGACCAGGACTCGGCTTCAGGAGCAGTCCACATCACCAAGTTCCTCAAATCCAGCACTACAGAGCTGGTTTCTCTGAATCCAGGCCTTGGGGTAAAGCCAGGTGCAGAACAGTAATTCCTTTTTGTACAGAATTTTTGAATGTAAACAAACGACAGCTACATAAAGACTGTGAAATTTCTCTCTCCTCTGTGAGATAATTATTTTCAATGACTCAGTCACAGCCCAGATACTCCACTGGCCTACCGTTTAGTCCTTCATGATAAACAAATCACAAACAGAATACTGGCAATGCACATCTCAGTGCATTTTGTTCAAGAAAATTGACCTCTCTGAATTAGGTACAGCAAAGTACTAATAATGTAATAAACTTCCATATATCTTGCAAAAATAAAGAATATGGGTTTCAAAACCACATGTATACACTGCCATTAAACCAATGCAGCAGAGAAGCAGCATCCATTTTGTGAATGAAGTCATGGGGGCACGTAAGCAAGGCTTACTGTAGTTCTGCTATATGCAGGTTGGGGTGCTGCTTTTTAAATATTGTTAGAAAGCAACTTCTTTATGGGGATTTAATTGAATCTGTATTTCACTAATCTTTCACATCTGGTGTTAATGTACGGAGATTAGAGTAACACAAAGTCTTTCTATCACCAGTGATGGAATTATGAATTGATGTGCTAACTGCTATGTAGAATATTTCCTAGACTAGAAGTAAAAAAAATCAAGCAGCAGCTATACTGTTTGAGGTACAGAGATAATTTATCTGTAGACCTGCCTTTAATATGTAGCAGAAATAAACCTATTCCATAATAGGGCACATAGGTGGATGAACACTGACCTAAGATACTGCTACAATTCTAGGGAATGGGGGAAGGGGAGAAGCAGCAACTTTAACATGTGGAATCACTTGCCTGGAAGCTAAACACATTAGTTGGAAACTTTTCACCCACTTGGTTAAGGCATTAAGAATACAAACACTATGTATGGATAAGATTATGTGAATGACTTGAATTACTAAAGCTGATATTTCACTTGTACTGAGTTTACTTGACAAATGTTTGGCTACAGCTGCTAAATGAGGTGCACGAGCTCTACTTAGTATATGAATCTAACTGTGTTGTGTATATGTAATTTAACACTGCTATTGCTAAATCCTCATTTAAAGAATTGTTCAAATCATCCTGGACCCGGAGTCAGACAAATCACACACCACCAATACTCTCTTAGTAAATAAAGGAGTTCACAAGTACATGTTCTCGACTGTGCTTAAATAGTTACAAAAGTAATATAAAGTCATTGCAGCTACTTCAGTTCTTCTGCCCTCCCTCAAGTTTGCAAACCAACTGAAGAAACAGAAGAAACAAAGCATCTTCACATACCAGTTATCATTTCCCCTCCGTGATGGCCAGATTTCAGAAATCCAAAGACTGTTTTGGATTGATAGGCACAATCCACGCAAGCCTGTACAGCCTGCTGAAGTACCACATTGACAGGACCTGGTCCAAAGTGATCTGGAAGCTGCTGGACCTTCTTCTTATCCAGGTGAGGCCCAGAATTTCCATGCTTGTTGACATAAACACACACTGAAAAAGAACAAGGTGTATTTACTGCTGAGGAACCAAGACATGTTTCCAAGTTAGAACTGCAAACCGCCTTTTTAGTTTTAATCTTGAGGAGAAGGTGTACTTGCCAACTGAAGAAGCTGAACATGCACACGTACTTGCGGAGCATGCAAAAAGTGTGTTCTCTGTCTTCTACCAAGGTTCTCCCGCCTGAGTCCTAAACCCACTTCTTTGTGGTCTCTAAAGCTCTCCTCCACCCCACTAACATAACAAAGCTGTCATAATCTGTGCTTATCTTTTATTTTGACTAATCTCTGTTCATACGCTAGTTCCAGTAAAGTAAGAATTACTAGCAGGTACTCTGGACTACCAAGACGCAATTCTAAAAAGCTGGCCTTGCCATGTTACTTCCCTAGTTTTTCTCCTATTTGAGAAGCTGCGACAAAGACAACCCTATGGTATATACCTACCAAAGGTGCTCATTCTGAAGCACCCACGTGCGCACGTATAATGGTCCTGTGTGCATGTCTAATGGTGACTGAAGGTCTGTACCTCCAGAAGCCCCAAACCACTCATGTATGATTTCCACACTGCAACTTGGCCTTCTCTACTAAATAAAATAAACACACTTCTCTAGAAATACTGTAAGGTGGTTAGCACAAACCAATCAAATAGGACTTTAGAAATTACTTTTTTATAGAGACTATGCAAAACTGTCTTTCAAAAGGAACAGCGAGGCAGAAAAAACATGGGAAAAAGCCATTTTTTATTCTTTTTGGCCTTGGCTGTCACATGACCAGGAAGGCACCCAAGACATTATTACAGCTTAATGAAAAAATGTGCCTCTGTGGTGATTAAGCAGACAGTCTAAGCATTCTGTTATACAAAAGACTGCCATATGTTCTGAACTGTAGGATTATTTGGGCTTAGTCAAAACCCTAGATTTTTAAAAATGAAATATTTCTGTAAGTGTTTTAATGATCTTATACCTTCATGCATATCTGCTCACTCTCTGATGGCTGTAAATTGGAGGAAACTTATTTGTACAAATAAGCAAAGATACAAATCAGCAAAATCAGTTTTCATGGCATATTGTGTCTGGGCTCAACAACAACTGCCTCCTGAAAGGTTTATTTCCTCTCATCCATGACTGAAGTTGGGAGGGAGAAAAGCCTGACAACTTCTATTGCAAAAACAGGTTTTAAATGTAAAAAAAGCACCCCAAACAAAATTATCATCATTTATGGAGTCTTTAGAAAGTTCTTAGATCTGGTTGACAACATACAAATTGTTTCACTACAGGGTTACAAGTTCCTCAACGAGTTAGTTCATTAACTAGCTTATTTCTCTTTTGCCAATCCTTTTCAAGATATATTTCATTATATTTCAAAACCAAGCACACAGAAGAGGAAGGAGGAACGTATTTCCTCTGATTGCCTTTACTTGGCTTAAACAGTCTGAGCTGTTTCTTTTAATGTAAGGCTAAACAGAGATAAAATCTCTATTTTGTTATACAACAGTACAGCCTGCATGATATCAGAATATCCTATGGGGTTTCTGCTACATCTACTCCCATTTCATACATTAAGGAGTGGATCAGACATGAGAGAACTGTACAGTTTGCTTCTTCAGACAGGAACAAATGCCAGGTCTGAGAGATCTTTCAAAAGCATCTGTGCTCCAGCACTTCTTGCTGTAATACAGGCATCAAAATACTAGTTCTGCAAGGTAACACCTACAAATATCTTTAAAAAATAAGGTAGCTGGATGATGATTTAAAGTAATAAGTTTGCAGGACATTTTCCATAAAATGACACTACTAGTTTGCTTGAAATGGAAGCCATTTCACACTAAAACTATCATTAATTTTTTTTTCTTTGTCTTTTACCTGTGGATATAACTGATGCAGTTGCACCAGACAAACTAATTCCATCTTTAAGTATCTGTGCAGTGCCACTGTCCCCCTCAGGAGAAGAATGAGGAGAAGGAGATGCAGGAGTCAGTTGTTCTGGCAAGACTTTTTTCTGTTTAGAGAAAAAACACCAAAGTCAAAATGTTTAATGTTTTTTAAGGAATCTGCAAAACCCTTCTGCTATCGGTTACCGTCTCACTGAATGGGTGTGGCTCCTTATTACAAAAGTACTACACATAGCAGAGAAGATAAAGTCCAGGAAAGAAAGACCAGAAACTATCAGTCTGCATTTACCGCTACTTAAGTAAGGCAGTGGAAGACAAATTACTTAAAAAGGAACCCACCTCTATCTAAAAAGTGGGAAAATAATGAGCTTTATATGCTAATTCATGATCCTTCTAAATCTTAGGTAGCACAGAAGAGGTGTTTTGGATTACTTTCCTGTCCATACCCTTCCAATCATCTGGATTTATGACAACTCAAATCAGTTAGTTGGGCTGTGTATATATTCCCATGCAAAACTTGAGTCACATTTAGGTGTCAACTTTACAGTGCACCTAGATTTTCCCTCCGCTTGTTTCAAAGGGGCTGAAATTCTCAAGTAATCACTTTCAGGAATTGGTGCTTTACACAAGATACCAAATAAACCAGTAGTTACAATCCAGTCACGTGGGTTGCCAAAACCTTCTCCTTTCCCAAATCAGACTTATTTGCAGCTTATCATAGACAGAGTTTGCAGCACAAAGACTTAGCAATTGTTCAGCGCGCATTACCCAAGGAAAAGAGAATTTTGTTGTAATTTGGTTTGGACTGGAGTTTAGAACAGAGACATGCACAATGAAGACATCTGTAATCTGCTTTGACATGCTATGAAAATACATGTAAATAAAAGAAATAATGAACTGGAGAAAAGTTCATCACCTCTCCCTTCACCATTTATTCGTGCATGAGAACAGATTATGTTCTCATTCTCTTACCTACGAAAAAAATTAGGAATATACGAGATTATGCAAGGTCTTGACACTGCTGAAGGCAGCAGAGACTTGGGTACTCCTGGTAAGGGTTTACTGCTGAAATTAATCCATAGTGAAGCGAAAATTCAGTCAAGCTTCTAAGGGAGGCTAAGCCCTCTTCCATTTAGCGGTGTTCGTCCTTTACACTTTAAGCAGCAACATATTTTCTGAATAATATATTAAAAATCATGTAGAAAGCAATCGAAATATACACCTTCCTAAGAGCAGCAGTGCTCAACTTCTTTGCAACATCTATAAAGAATAAATTTACTTTCTTCTGAAATCCAGGGCACTTCAGCTAAAATTTCTGTGCCCCTTACAGTTCAGAGAAGGTAGGTCTGACTGGAGAAACCACTGGACAACATGGCACTGGGTGCAATCGCCACGAACTTAAGGAATAGACTGCCAAGGTCTATCTATACTTGGCACCGGATTGTGAACGAGAGAAGGTGGCTCAGGTCAGACACTGAACCAAGCAGTGAGGTATTACTTGTCAGGAACTGCCCACGTATGTTAACGTTGGGCAGCAGAAAGGTCTCTCTACAGCCTCAACAGAGGGAACAAGAGAGCACTGGGGGAGTTGGAGGTTTTGGTCTGACGTTCCTGAAGGCCGCTCCGGAGCAGGGACCCTTGGAGGGGGCAGCTGTCTGTCATCACACTGCAAAATATGGGTGGTCGAGTTGAGAGGAAAAGAGAAGGAAATGGGAGCAATGTAGGCGTGAAAACAAAATACAAACACTAAACTGTAAGACAGAGGAACTATCCGCCCTCCGCACTAACTCCTAAGCGCGGTTGGGCTAGCTGGCCATTTCCTACCTTCTTCACCAGGAGGAGGAAAGAGCGTGTGTTTTGGAAATACGGCACATTAGGCTCGCTCAGCTGAGGTTCTCATTTTGCAACCCCGAACCGTCGAGCGGCAAACTGTGATCGCAAAGCCGCGCTGTTTTACGAAGCAGGCCGCGCTCCCAGCAGGGCTCCGTTTGGTCAGGATGCTGCCGGCCGGCCCCAGGCAGCTGGGAGGCCATGCCAGCTCTGTCTGCGGGCAGAGAGCACTGCTTACAGCCTGGCACCACGTGGCCGCGGTCACCGGCTTTACCCTGAGACTTAAAAACTCTCTTCTGGTGGGGCCGGAGTTAGGGCTGTGATCCACGCTCAGACCAAGGCACTTCCTCAAGAAATTCTGGAAGGAATTCTTTGCATTGTTATGCAAAGTGTACTTTAAAAAATAATTTAAAGAGATGGACAGCAATTTCTTCTTCATTTTGACAGAGTAAAAACATACAGTGCAAACTGGGGGAGACAAAAGGAAAACAAAACCCAACATGCATCTCATAGCTAGGGAGAAGCTTAGAAAACTTTTCAGTGAAGGAAAAAAATGACACAACAGCTTAACATTCCTAGCTGTATAATAAAAGTTAATACCTACACAATGATAAACACTGCAGCGTAGCAAACCTAAAAGGGCAAAGAAAGTCAAACAACTCTACCGAGTATCAGGCATAGGCCAATCTCCCTAAACACACAGTTTTTGAACTACCGCACAGCCAGCTCACACTTGAAGCACAACTACTTAGCCTGAAATCTGGAGGTGGTTCATGACATTTGTGTATGTATTGTGAGGTATACGGACTGTATGGCACTCCATGTCAGATATACCCTGCTTCTGCAGAACTCCCACAAAGCCACTTCTTCTCTTCACCCTTACGCTAACAGGCCTAACAGGCCAAAGAAGAGCTTGCACATATTTGTAACATCTTGGCAATTTAACCATGTACCACAGCAATAACAATCTTCCGTGGGTTCTCCAAAGGAGCTAATTTTTAAAGTTTTTAATGCAAAAGTTAATGTAGTAAAACTCCCAAGTTAGACATATCGAACTTAAGATTCTGCAAAACCTAACTCTTAGTTGCCTGGTCCCACATGGAAGAAATCAGGAATGTGTCGAGGCACCTCAGATTCACTGCCTCAGGACAGGGAGTGTCAGTGGTAACCCCCATTCCCCAAGCAAACCCCTCCAAGCACCTCACACAGACCAGGTGCCAAATGCAGTCCTGCAGGCAGACACTTTCAGACACACAGCTTTTAGAGCCCAGAAGCCTCTAAGGATGAGATGCCTCCAATTATTCTTTCAAAGGACACTCAAAACCTCTCAACTTCTTTTTCACGAGACACAGAGGACAAAGCTCTTACATGAAAGTGTGCGCCCTACCATACCTGAGTACATCCTTAAGATACAAACGTCCTGTGTTCAATGTTCTCCTTTAAAGCCTCCCAGACTTATGGAGAACACCCCACACACCAGCTGAGTCTGGATGGCAGCACCCTTCTCCTCTTTGATCTGTGCCTCTGTGCACTTCTATAAATATACCAAGCAAGAGAGGAAGCTGGAGACCAGTTGCATCAGTAGCCTACCAGTTTGGATACCCAACTGGAAGGGGCAGGCAGCAGAGGAGACAGCACTTGGCTTTCAATTTCTGGTCCCCATCAAAATTTCTTACCTTGTGGTCATCATTTCAACAAAGTGCCTGTTTCCAGTTTTGTACTAGAGCCTTCTGGTATGCTGTAATGATGTTACTTCACTAGCACTTCACGCTGATCAGCACCACCGCTGAAGGGACAAGTCCCACCTCTGCCATTACTCACCCCTTCCCACACATCACTAGCAATAGATCCCATAGTCCACAGTGATCTAGACTGGAAGAGAAAAACTCCCAAACTTCAACTTTTTCAAACTTGGGGGCGGGGGGGTGAGGGACAAAAAAAACCCCAACAGAAAAAGCAATGTCCTCCACTCTGCCACTGGCGCTAATGCAAAGGAGGGAGGAGCAGAGGGACAGACACAAATTGCGTGGGGAAAGACGCTGCAAGACTGCTACTCCTCTTCGCCCGCCTGCAGTGGGTGAGCAAGCCTCGGAAACAGACTGCGCTCCCACAACAATTCAAACTGTCCTATACCCACCCTGCTGTGACCCTATCCCTCCCTGCAGCAGCCGCAGAATTTGTGCTTTTTGGGGGTGGAGCAGACAAAGAAAGTAAGAGGGCTGGATGCTGGGTTAGCTGCCTAACAGTTTAGCTCCCTGAACTAGCTCACTCTGGGATTGTTCACCCACCAGTGTTGGTGTCACGTGGGAGTGGGAAGGGGGGGATTGCGGCAGTGCCAATTTGTACCTGATCAAACAGTTCCAGAGGAGCTGAAGCTGGAGGCAGCTGCCAAAACTCCAGGTCTGACTCAGCTTGGCAGGGAGAAAGGCGGAAAGGCATCACCTCTTTCAGAGCAGGGCAGAATTAGGCCCACACCTGGAGAAACGGATTGCCTGGAAAGAAGCCTCCTGCTTCATGCTAGTATCTTCGGGATTAGGGGATATCTAAGACATTCATTTGGAAAATCCACCTGTGTGCTTAAGATGCCTAAATTCTGCAACTAAGACCTCACTGTTCTTAATCCTTTGTTTCTAAACACGAAACAAAACAAAAAAAAAATTAAAAAATTATGTAAACTATAGATATGGTTCAGAAACAAAATAACCCAGACTAAAAAGCCTAAAGGCTTCCCTGGCTCTTGTAATTTCACTGGAAATGGCTATCCCAGAATAGTATTTTTCAACACCAACAACTGATCCATAAATTAATTAGTAATCTTGTTCTGGAATACAATAGTCCACAGAAGTTTATGCTGAATATTCCAGAATAGCTATTCTAGACTTTTTCTTGTAATCAACTGCTGAAAACAGGAAAGCCCTGAAGGCTGAAGAGAAGACAGAAAATTAAATAATTAAAAAAAAAAATCTCACTACAAAATTTTGCAATATAAAGTAAAGTAGTAGATAAGGACTAACCTTTTTTCCAGGTTTTAAACTTTTTTTCCTTGTTTTAAGATTTTCAGTATGAGAGGTGCTTTTTGTCAGGGGAATATTTTTAGGAGACCTGCCCTTCTTGGGAACTGCAGACTGTCCAGGGGGTTTGCCCCGACCTGGTTTCCTGCCCCGTTGCGCTGGTACTGGAGCAGATTTCTGTGGAGACTGCATTGAACGCCGGGTCACTTTGGAAGGGGAAGATTGGATTTTTGCACTGCTCTTTGTAATGGAAACTGAGGAAAAACAAAAACAAAAGGGAAGGGGGGGAAAACCTCAAAATGAACGATGGAAAGCAACTTTTCTAACAAAGGCTTAAAAAAAAATAAAAGTGTAGTGCACAATTTACATTGTAAAATAAATATACTTGGATATTTTGAACTCAAGTGGTTGGCATGAAACTATATAACTTCATTAAAGCCAAAGAAAGAATTCTTTATACCCATTCTTTTAGAGGGACTTTGCTAAGATAAAGGCATTCAAACAAAAATAATAAAAAAAGAATTAATCTACTCACCTTATAAATGCTTCCCATAACTTAATTATGATAAGATATTTATAAAGTGCCATTCATCAAGAAGGCTTTCAAAATACTTCACAAATTATACAGCCCGTAATACATCTGTTCTCCTCTAAGAGCAGTTTCCACGATTGCCATACACGCCAACTACTTCTAGGGAGCTACAAAGTAATTCTGAGCAGTGAAGAAAACCATCCCACTGAAGAGGAGAAACTGGTGATAGGCAAAGTTATCATTAATGAACATTTGTCTGAGATGCCAGTTTAGGAAATTAAGTTGACACAAATATACCCGGATTCTTCTACCTGGAGCTATCCAGACTTAAAAATTTATTTGGAAAAAGGACTTCCAAAAATCCAACACAAAGTATCATTTTTATTCATTCTTAACGCTGAAGTGGTTCTCTGTTGAATCTCCCATCCCAATACAAAACTGACCCAATATGTACATGATGTGACTGTATTACAATCTGGTGTGAAGACGGAAGATGTAATCAGGTTTCACTGAACAGAACTTCCTAGTTAGCAATCTTTTCCACCCAACTTGCTCTTCTCTGAAGTAATAACGATGATTTTATTTTAACAATTTCCTTCACAACTGACAGATTAAAACACCAGAAAGATGCCAACCAAAACCTACAGGTAAGGACAACCCTCAGTGAAAAGATGTACCGCACCAAAAGTCCCACAAATACTCTGTTTTGTTGACCTGACTGCTGGCAGGCAGACAGATGCATAAGTTGTGGAAGCGGTTAAGTAGAAGATGAAAACGGGAGGTTTTGTGGTATCAATCCACCCTCTTCACGAGAACGTGGGAAAGGAACACACAACATATTTGAAATAATTTGAAGCCTTTACACTAAAATTCAATGGCTTTCTAGTATCACACTGCCCCTACCACAGCCTTTTGCATCTCGCTGACGATGAAACTCCCGTGATTCACCCTAACCTTAAATACTATGAACGTAATGTGACACAACGTAGAAATATTGCAAGTTAGGCTTCAGGTGGGCTTTCACCGTGTCAGTCACCAGTGCCTGATCCAAAGTGCTAATGCAGACTGAAAGTGGAACATAGGGGGCTACTAACAGTTAATTCCCTGAAGTTTTGTGAATTTGGAATATTTCTTCTCCTAAAATATTAGTGTGTTGAGGCTTTCTGGTAAGCAAATAAAACAGGAAATAAAACTCAAAAGACCCATTTGAAATAAGATTGCGAGAAAATAACATACTTAAAGACTGAGTAACAGTTTTAATGTCTAGCTCTATGAGTGATATTCAAAGTACCAGTCCACCACCTAGCTTTACAACTGTTACTTTAACTCTGACTTTTTATTCAGGAGTTAACTGTTACTAAGTATTTGCAATAGACAATGTCACAGTAATATGAAATACACACTGCAGACAGACTTCTTATAAAATACAAGTACTACTGACACACATTTTTAAAGCTGTTAGGAGCATTTACATACATTGCTATTTGTCTGATTCGGTTACTAATCTAATATTCCTAAATGGCAGTTGAGAAGAAATCTCTTCATTATGGCTGGTTGCAATCCTAATACATCACATACAGACATGATATCCCTAGATATCTGAGAAGGATCATGTTCTGGATATGCAGAGTGATCACTTTCCTTTTATTTATGCATGCCCAAACTTATTTTCATAGGCAATGACAGCTTAAAATAAGACGAACAGAATTTTAACCAAATGCTGGCATAGCATTACTCTTAGGTCTCTGAATCGCTGCGCGACACCTTGCATTAAGCTGTACGTCTGGAAAGCAAACCAATATCGACTGGTTGCTGTACAATACAGTACTACGTATTGCATCCTGTATTATGCTTACATCAATGTAAAATGAAGCTATTTTTATTTATTTGTGCCGCACAAGTATGTGTTTAACAAAACAATCACGACCTCATAAAGACATGTTTTACAAATTCTTTGCGCCTCTGCCTATGCTGAAATCTAGCAAATGCATTTCTATGCTCAAAGACACAGCTAAGGTTAAATACACAGATAACTGCAATGTCAACAGGTTCTAGGAGCACGGGTATGAGTTTCGGGACACTGGGCAATCCCTGCTCCCTTCCAGAAGGACATTACCGGACAAAGAGTAACAACGCAAACAGCTCCAACCACTTCAGGCTGCCCTCTTGAACCACACACATCAAGTACCCTTATCTCAGCATCCTCCTACCTGTGCACGCCAGAGGACCAAATATTAGCAGCATTAACCATTAAGGGGGGGGTAAAGTCCCATTTGGTATTTTTCCTTCTGCCTAGGGCTGAAGCTGCTTTTTTCAATAGGCAGAACCGCAACAAAGCCCACGCTGCCCAGGCAGCTTCCCGGAGATAGCAGCAAATGAGGAGGCTGCTATTTGCATTTGTTGATTTAAGAGAGGACGGGGCGGGGGGGGGGGGAGCGCAAGGGAGTGGGAGCCTGCTAAAGCAATTCCCATATTGTCTGCAGGCTGTATTGACAGTGATCATCAGTCACCTGCTCATACTTCCTTCACCCCGGCCTTCAGAGGGAGACCAAAGGTTACGCTGGGTCACCGCATCTGGAGGGAAATGAAAAGACATGCAAAATCAAGCTGCCAACCCCCTGCATCTGTAGACAGAGTTATCCCCACTAGGCCACATGTTCCAAAAACTAAGACGTTTTAATAGTCTCATGAGAACTTGTTAAAATATAACGATGAAGAGAATAGAGAGGAAAAATGCCAAGCTCTGCTTGCAATTACTGCAGTATTTAGCTGGGATATTTACAACCAAAAAAGCACATTTGCCTTTTCAGGATGCTGCTTTGCATCACAAAGGCCTTCTCATTTGCACAAACAAAATCAAGCATTTGTGTCATGTTGCTCTTCTACACAAATATCCGCTGCTCCAGTTTCAGGAGTGGGATGTGTTGCATGGCATTCTTTCCCGAGTCTCTTATTTAGACCCAAAAACTGTACCAGCATCCTCAATAACCAAGGAGCAGAGATCATGCTATGCAAACATACTTTACCAGAGTAATGTTAGCATCTAAAAGGCACTTTCAAAGTTCACAGAGCTCTAGTTATACTGTCTTGTTAGTGAGGGCTATAGGTGACTACCTTCGTACAACACACAGCTTTCACATCCTTTCAGTTACTGCTTATTCAATATATTCTCGTTTTTTCCCCCAAACTGTTTTGTTAGAATCCCAACACCCTATAAACTTTGTATCTAACATGTAAGAGAAACCTCAAATCCAGTCTTGGAACATGCAGCCTAAAGATGCGTTGCCACACTCAGTCCTCATTCACACAAGCAGATCCACTGGAGCCAACCGAGCTCATTTGCATGAGAAGGACATGAAAGATTAGACTTCAGATGGAGGGACAGATTCTGCTTGTAGAAGCAGAAAGACTGCCCAGCCCCATGAAGGACTGCAAAATTTGACCCCAGGATGTTATCCCCAAGATCTCTTGCCAGAATAAGTCAGATATTTAAGAAAACTCTGAAATCTGAAGCTACTTGACAGGGAAACCTCCAGCACTTGAGAAAGGGATGGGACAGATGGACAGCTCAGAAGCCTGAATTCTCATGCAATTCTAATTAGTAAAATTCCCTCAAATCATCCACAGTGACGGTTTCACTCCACGTTTTTATGGAAAGCAAGGGAATAAAAGGTTCAGATTTGCAATATTTAAACATTAGAAATCCACCATTCAGTTAGTATTACAGAGCAGCAATTACAAGAAAAAAACTTTAAAAAGCTGAAATGAAATTCCATGAAGCAAGGTAGGGGCCCATTCTGCCGCACGTTCTGGGAACACAGTATTGCTGTCTTAGGTGAAGGTGCCAATTCGGCCAGTAAAAACAGTAATTCAGTGTTTAAACCAGCATTTCTTTCAAGACAGAAACAATTCTATTTGTACTGCAGTACTGTTCCTATGCCCCCAATGAGACACAAGCTGAATGTTCTTTTGAGAATATAAAAACCTGGCCCTTCTCTCATCTGCAGATAAAAAAAATAAGGTGAAGAGATTTAGCAACTTACCCTAAATCCATGTGAGCATTCCGCAGCAGAAGTAATGGAAACATACCTCCTGAGTTCTAGCCCGGGATTTTAACTATAAAATTAACCTTCTTTAATACAGTAAGTTATTATCATGATAGTTTTGACAACCGGCAAAGGAGGTGAAAAAGATTAGCAATATTTCAGATCAGCTTACTGCCAAGGATTATAAAAATTTATGTCCTTATGCCTCAATTAAACAAGAGAGCCACATAAAAAAAGCTTAAGTGTCTGTAATACATGCTACCTCTTTCTATCTGTGTTTGGATTACTTAGGGTTAAGAGGTAGCTGCGAGATAATAATTGATATGTTGCTGATACAAAATCAGTTATAAGTCATCATTTTGCTATCTAAAAAGCAAAAAGAAGAAACAACAATCTCTTGCTATCCTCTGTGAAAAATCCTGGACTTCCTTTCACAGCCCTGAAAGGTGAAATGGAGGGCTCTGAGCAGAAGAAGACAAAACCGGAGGAAAGGAAAGCATTTCTTCCCAGTGGCTTCCCCAGGCAGCACTGTGGCACCTTTGGTCCCGCACCTCCACCCCCAGTCTCCCACATTTTCAAGAGCTCGGCAAGCCAGCACCTACGGAACAGACCTGTGAAAATGCTAATTAAGCTCCTTCAAAACCCACTGCTAACCGAATTAACACACATTACTTCCAAAAAACCAACTTTTAATAGCCAGCCGGGGCAGGGGGCCTGCAAGAATGGGGGGTACAAGCAAAACAAAAGACAAACTCCTGTAAAGATTAATCTCCAGAAACCAAGAACTGTGAAAAGCAGCTTCTCGTCTCACCCTTCAACAAAGCATTGCCATTGCAATCACACTAGCAAAAAAAAATTAACTTTATTTTCTTGCTAAGCTGAGAAGGAAGAGGGCAAGTAAATACCCAATAAACTATCGAATCAGCACAAACTTGACTTACCTGAAGACAGTTTACGTGTGCTGATGATGAATCCGTCAATAACCCTGGCAAAGCCTAGCTCTACACATCAGGTAAGAGTTTTAACATCCTGATTCTTCACCCCATCGTTACTGATTCTGCCCAGGTTTTGCCATTATTTTTCCCCAAACAGCATCAGCAGGATGAAAGGTGCACCCAAAAAGAAACGATAACATGCAACAAGCTTCAAGGGAAGAAAAAAGAAACGCAGAGCACGGTTAGTGCAACGCCGCAATCTGTTTTGTCTCAGTATATGAATGACAGCACTGATATTCTTAACACAGCTGTGCTGCTTATGGCTGGGACAGAGTTAATTCTCTTCCCAGTAGCTGGTATGGGGCTATGTTTTGGGTTTGCGCTGAAAACAGCGTTGATAACACCGGGATGTTCTTGTTATCGCCGAGCGGTG
>JANZLQ010000061.1:19782852-19793578 GCA_026212715.1 Elanus axillaris | reverse complement strand
AAGGGCTACTCCAGACCATGGGAATTCACGTTCGGCATACAAAGCTGGGGGAAGGAGAAGGAAGGGGGGATGTTCAGCGTGACGGCGTTTTGTCTTCCCAAGTCACCATTACACATGATGGAGCCCTGCTGGCCTGGAGACGGCTGAACACCTGCCTGCCGATGGGAAGTGGGGAATGAATTCCTTGTTTTGCTTTGCTTGCACTCACAGCTTTTGCTTTACCTATTAAACTGTCTTTATCTCAGCCCACAAGTTTTCTCACTTTTACTCTTCCAATTCTCTCCCCCATCCCACTGGGGGGGAGTGACTGAGTGGCTGTGTGGGGCTGAGCTGCCGACTGGGGTTAAACATGACAATAGCTTATATGTACTAACACACATTTGGAAAAAATCCATTCAATCCCATCCACTAATTGGGCAACACAATCACTTTTGACATTAGTATCTACAAGACCTGAACAAGAGCAAACAAAAAAAATATTTTCCGTGGAACAGCCAAAAATACATGTGTTGGAGTACTTCCAACTTAAAAAAAAAAATCACAGTTACCTTATAAATAAACATGGTAAGATGGTGAGGAAACCAGACTTACAGTAAGGTCACAGCTTTGGGAAAGGCAAAACCTTTATTTTTCCTTAAGTGATTACTGCTCTGTAGCAGCACCATCCAGGCCTTGCTGCAAGATGCCAAGAAACATTAATACCAAATAAAAAAAAGCTTAACATGTGAGAGAATGTGGCAAATCAGATTTTAGCCTGAAGCACTGAGGAGTTTTTCATGCACAATTCTGAAGACAGCATAAATCTGCTTACTGTATGTGCCTGATTTAACTACTGTGACCTACTCATGAAAAGAAGCTGGCTGCATGGAGAGAAAATGAAACCTCCAGCAGTATGAAATTGTACCATTTCAGCATTTGTTTTTTCCTTTAATGAAACTTAAGAATTACCATGCTTATCTGATTTTTTTTGGCTACTTTAAACAACGTAGTCTTTTCACAATCTAACTGTAGCTCTGTCTAAAGTTTCAACACTTCTTTTGTTTCATCTGCAACATACAGAATAGTAATTAGGTTTATATTGATGTTGCACATTTGTGTACAACTCAGCTGAAAATATAGCACAGCTATTTTGATGTAATTTTATTATCAATAACAGAGAAGTGCATCTCCAGTAGCTAGCTTGGAAAAATCTGCACAAAGTAAGCACTGAAAACACATCTCAAAATTAAATAAAACTAAACTAAGAAATCATAAAACAGACAAGTAAGATACTTTTTAATCTCTGCTTGAGCCTGTCCTACTCTTATTGCTGCAGTCAGCTTTTGAAGGAGACCTTTAACATCACAGGCTGATTAGCGTAATGAAAGAAGATTGCTCTCACAGACAATAAATGCACTGAATTTGGAGAAAAGCAATGAGGGGACACACAACATGGAAAAGGGGAGAGAAGGAGGGGAAGGAGGGGAAGGAAGAGGACAAAGGGGAAAAGCTACAGAGCATCACTGTTTTTATTTAGATTACTACATCATCTTCCTTTGGTCACCCAAATTCTCTCCTGTACAGCGCAGAGAGCAGTTCCTCCTTCATGAGCTCTTGCATCACCTTTAACCATCAAAGATCCAGCTTCATAAGGCAGTGGGGATCAGAAACATATAGAAACTGATCCCCCTCCAGATGCTGTTCACATCTAAATGACAGTTACTACTTTATACTCAAATCAGTCTTTGCAGGTGAAAACCATGTATTTCCCACATGGCTTGTTCCCAGTTGTTCTTTTGTTTTCTCTCTTTTATGGAAAAGGTTTTACTCCTATTATAAATATAAAAGTGGGTTGCCTAAGTAACTGTCATTTACATGTAATGACTAAACACTAAAATGAATTTATATAGGAAAAGCAAACAGAAACCGCTCTGACAATCTCCAGTCATCTGCCCTCTACTTCAGTCATAAGCCTCAGATACAACGAGCTACAGTGCAATACAAGAATATTCTGAGGCATAGTAACAAGCCTTCTATTATCCAACTGAGTAAAATAAAAATTACAATCTATGGTGGTTAAATTGAAAAGCGTAGTATGTTTAGCCTAGAAAAAGAGTTAACAGAAAAACATCCAAAAGATATCAAACTTAAAAAGCCTTTTTAATGCATATCAAAAGCAGAAGTAATACAGGCACAACAGATGATCAAATTTCAGAATGAGCAAACACAGAAGATAATACTAAAGTAACAAGATTGAATGGTTTTTTTTTGTGTTCCTACCCACTCCAAGGAAGCCCATCACATTGGTTCCCATATCAGAGCCCCTCTTCACAGGGATTTGAAACAAGTTCCCTGATGTGAAGTACCAGTAGTAGAGGTCAGGAAACAGAGACAAAACAAGCTGTAGAGAGTTGGGAGGACATACAGCACTTAGGAATTTTAAGAAAACTAAAAGATGAAATGTCGAACCTACTGATGGTGCTGTACAAGTTTGTCCTTAAAACTGCCTCAAGTACAGAGACTTAAAAAAGGTGGTTAATGCGATGCCAACACTTTTATCAGCAAGGTATGGACAGGACACCTGATGTTCGTACTTGCCAAGTTGCTAAGAACTCTTGTACAGAACAGCGGTACTGAACCCAAAGATAAATATGATGTGTTGGGGGAGGACCAATCATAGCTTTTGTAGAGAGAAGTCAAATCTTACAAATCTTTTTTTTTTTTTAAGGAGTCAACAAGCAAGTAGACAATAGAAAGTCAATTGACAGTCTGTGGATTTGCGCTTGACAAGATCTCACACCATAGTCTCTTAAAAAAATCCTTAGCTGGCAATAGGTATGAGGGAATATCCTCATGATCCTTCTAAAGAATTTCTTGGAATATACCAAACAGTGGCCAGGAATAAGCAGCCGTGTTTCCACAGTCGAGAGAGGACTCTAGAGAAATCCTGATGAGATCTCTGCTTGGGCTTGTGCCATTCAATTCACATATGATCTAGGACAGAGTAAAGCATGAGACGGCAACAACTGCTGAACAATTATTTGAGTCAGTAAAGATGTATAAATAGATCTTGTAAAGCTGAGCAGTTGCTCAGCAGAGGAAGTAACAGATGAAATTCAGTATCAAACAATTCAAAATAATCCAGCTTCAGTGATCAATGACAGGCTATTAGCTGGTGTATACAAAAATGACATCTTCGAATTAAAATAAGTATTTCTATGACAGTATTAGTTCATTGCCCAGTAGTAGCCCAAAAATCCCAAATACCAATTCATGAATAATTATAGAAGGAACAGAAAACAAAACAGAAACCACCACTATGTCACTAAGTCTTCCTGTGCACTTCTGGGTCCAGTGGCTCAAAAATGCCAGAGCTGAAATGGAAACAGTACAGACGAACAAGGGTGACCAGAGGAATTAAACTGATCCCATAACAACGAAAACCAAACCAGCACAGGATTTTACAAGTTTGGAATACAGATAGCTGAGGGAAGCTAGAATATAGGTCTACAAAATCGTGATGGATATGAAAAAGGCAATTAGGGAATGACTTCTGTCTCTTCCTGTACAAGTACTGGAAGTACAAGAAGCTATTTCAGTACAAGAACACGAGGAAAACAAATGAAACTACCAGCAAGAAAGAAGAGATCTCCTTTTCCATAGAACATACACTCAAGTGCAGAACTCCTTACTACAACATGTTGCAGCTACTAGAAGTCCAGATGGCTCCAAATATAACTGAACAAAATAGATCAAGCTCCTCCAGGAGATTCTCAGCATAAAAGCATTATTCTGGGCTTGGGAGGTGCTGGGTTGTAGATGGCCAGATACTAGGAATACTTCTGCAAACCTCTTCCCTATGTGCTTGTGCTTTTCTTCAGACATCTGCTTTCAGCCACTGCTGGAGAAAGCCTGCTAGAGCAGATGGTCCTTCAGACTGATCCAGCATAGACATTAGCATGCCAACTTCTTTCACCAGCTGTAACTTCACAACGATGCTCCTGAGTGACAAGTCATCTCTCTAAAAGCACTGAAGTGACCAAGAGACACAGGGAAAACAATCTCCTGCATCCTTAAAATATTAACCTTGGGCTAGCAGGCCAAGCCAACATCAACCACTGTTGTCAAACCACACATAACAAATTACTATGATCAGAGATATTTCCAAGGAAAAAACCTACAATATTAGCTAAGCACAGCTTCTGCTAGTATAAATATTGAACACTACATTTCATACTACTGCATGCATATGCTGACACCCAGCCAGGTCCACTTAAGTCACATTTTCCGATAAGGACCAAAGACAAAACATCTACACGAAGATTAAGGCCTGAATGCTAAAAACAGTTGGTCCAAACCGACTTTTCACCTACCTTCTACATTTTATCTTGTATTAATTGCATCATAGTTTCTTAGCTTATCTGTCTAAAACCAATGCGAGTTACAAAGATACAGCTATAAAGACTAAATTTTCCAGGTAATCTGGTCTGAATAAATTCACCCATATCTAAGAAGCCTGTGTTTAAACTGGTCTTAAAAACCTCCCATGTCAGAGGTCCTACATTCTCTCTGGGCATCCTAAATGGCTAAGACAGCTGAAATAAAATCTTCCCTAATTCTTATATTGCCTCCCTTACTGCATTTCATCTCTCTTTCAAAAGGCTAAATTAGACCCTAAAATACAAGTCTCATGGTACAAATTGTTGTCCTAGGTATGGATGAGATTTAAAGCATCCTTTATCACTGTCATACTTAGATTGCAGTATATTGGTTTTGCTTGTTCACCAAAAACTGCGTGTTTTTTTCAGTCTTTTAACTAGTGATTTAACACATTTAAATGCTTTCAGGAAGGGTAGTTACAAAAACCAAGAATACTTTTCATTATATTCACTCTGAAGTCTAAGCCACACACAGTCAATTATTTTCACTTTCTATTGCGGTAATTCAAAGCAGAAATACTAAACTAACCCAGCAGGAGAAAAAGTCCAGGCCAGAATAATACTTTAATATTTCAAGTGAATCTCTACAATACAGCATCTGTCATACTTTCTTCCTTAGCAGGAGTAGTCAATGTTAATGTGACTTAATGAAGAATCCTGACAACATTACCATATTTCTGAATTGAAATGACTAGATTACACTCTCCTTGAAGCTATTATTTACATCTTAATAAATGACTATCATTACAGTTCTCTAATGGCTCAAAAGCGATCAAATAACAGTGAAAAAACATAACCTGAGAGCAAAAAATATTTCATCTAGCTACATAAATTTGACAAGTGCATGTAATATGAACAAACAGCACATAAAAATTAAGTGCATGAAGCAAAATTGAAAGAAGAAATTCTTTATGCTCAGAACAGGGAAGAAAGGATCACACACAATTTTAGTAAAACCGCAGTTAATTTGGGCTCACTTTTAGAATTAAAAATAATTAAATCCCCAGCCTGCACCTCGCCAGCCTCAGTTTCTATCACACGTCCAAAATTCTCAGTTTTGATACAAACCTGTAAGAACCTTGTTTCAGGTTTTATTAATGCCTAAAGTGATATTGTTTTTCATAACAAAGCAATAGAATCCAGAAAAATACCTGGGTATATGTTTCCATTCTTCAGCAACTTTGAACATACTCAAGAATTTTGTTTATTACCTGAACAACTGGAATACATCATCGACTTTACTAACTAATTGTTAAAAAACTCCTTGATCTCTATTAAGCACTAATCAGGCAAGAAAAAGTCTGAATATATTATCTCAAAATACTGCTGTTTTTCCAGCAGTGAAACTGCAGTAGACTAAACAATTTAATACTTCTCTCCAGAAGATGGAATTGGACTCAGCAATGTAAACTGTCACAAAAATATCTTCTGAGAATTTTATGCCACTTATTTACATAGCCCCTTTTGCAGAAAGCCGTTTTATTTCACCACAATTAATGTAATTAGCTTACCATAACAACACATCCCATTCGTGGTTTCTCAAGACAAGGTCAACCTTCTGAGGAAGACGGTTTACAGATTGGAAGCACAGAAACATTAAGACTGAGGTCAGCTTGGTCCCCATTAGACGACTTCTGATGGAATACAGATTGTCCTCGCCTGACTTCCCCCTGCCTTCTCACCCACCGCAGGTTTGTATTGGCAGATCATCGGCAGATCCAGCTACACACACAGTTGTTCCCGTGCTGAAATCCGCCAAAACGGACTAAACTAGCTTACAGGTACTATGCCCGTTGGCAGGAACTGCAGCCAGTAACTACAGCCAGGCAGGCGCGGGCGAGGATGCAGAGGTACCCTTAACTAATTTCAGTTAGATTTTCCACACAGTTCTTGACCTGCTGGCAAAAGACTGAGAAAAACAATGGGGATGGAGAGAGCAGGAAATGACTGTTTCTTGCCTTCTTGCTTCTGTTCCTGCGGTACCTCCAGTGTGAGTTCTGTGATGCTGGTCTACTCATTCCTTCTCACCTAATGCCAGCTGTGAAAATGCTCACCGTAAGAACAAACTAGTCTGGTCAACAATATTAAAAAAATTAATTGAAATATTGTTCCCCTCTTTAAAAACCTCTCTTCCTGTCACATTTGAAGGGAGTGAGGATAGGAGAGCCCAAACAGTTTGACAGAAAAGCTTTACACTACAGAAACATCACAGGAGATCCCCAGAGGAGCAGAGGGATTACATTCAGGGATATCCCTCTTTATTCCACTTCCCTTCTTTCCAAGGTAGATAGCTGTATGTTATAAAGCACAGTGGCCATTAGTTAAAGGGACTTTATAACCCAATGTACAAACATCCTTAAAGGCATGAGGATGATAAAGCATTCAGAATAGGCAGCCTCAAAACAGATTTTTTTTAGTATGATGGAAGAAGCACTAAATATATAGTTTAAAGTTCCAATCATCACAGAAGCAAAGACTATTTTCTTAGCTGTTAGCTTAATATAAAGTGCTGCTGCAGCCAATATATTAGTATCATTAAACAGGAACATTTAACTATCTATGATACAAGTAGCAAATCTAGTTAAGTCCAAGATTCTTCACAAGCACACAAAAATCGGAGATTATCAAAAGCCCTCCCAGCAGTGTTAAATATGTTCCCAGAGTTACTATGAACAGACAAAAATTGTTTCCCAGAAACTATCCTATTAGCTTTAAACTACATCAAGACAATTTAACAACATTTCATTCTCATCAGCTACTCATAAATCAAATCTTCAGTCTTATCTGCATACAGGCAGCTTGTTTTTAAAATTCTGCTATAATTGAGGGGAAAAATAATTAAGCAGTGTTATTGGTCATCTTACCATTGTTCCCTGGTGGTTGTAATGCATCTCCTGTCAAGCTACACCATCCAACTGGGAAAATATCTCGGGAATCACATCTGCACCAATAGTCAAACGCTCCTCTCCAGCCATCAAATGTAACAAAAACTTCATCTCCTTTAACATCTCCAATGGTTGCTGGGCAAATCAGGTATGGGTTCTTTCTATCTATAGCTTCAAGTTTCATTCCAACTTTAAAGCAGTTTGGCACAGGTTTTGGTGGCTCCTACAAAAGTAAGAGTGGTAGAATATTTGTATTTCTGTGGCCTCTTAAAAAATAAATTTTAAAAAAACCCTCTATTTTTCTTCAACACCCTTACTTCTTATACTCACTACTCTCAAAAAGTTATAGTAGACATTCAAGGAAACTTACTTGTATTTCAGATTTGCTTTTGCTCTTCTGTATTATAAAAAATCTGGATTCTGTTCCTACAAACACAGCTGGGATAATTAGCGAAATTCTCCGTGACAGAAAGGCCCTGCTAAAAGTATTTACATAAGCAATAGGTTGCACCCAATACATTATGTCTGGGCAGCAAGACAGCAAAGACACTAAAATGAAATTATTACATGCTAATAAAGAAGAGGAGGTTTTCAGGGAATAGGTATTTCTGGGGACTGGTAACTGTCTGGTAAAAGCTTCACCTCACAATTAATTAATGAAAAATTCATTGCCATTGGACATTATTTATAGGCCTCTGTTAACTCAGTTGGCTTTAGACCAATTCCAAGTGGACAAAAGAAAAACAAAAATCAGTCAGCGTGATCAGCATACGTGTACCCCCACAGCAGTAGTTGTGACCCAATGGAACCCGAATTACCACCTCAGCCTCGGTAACCTCGTTATCCAAAAGCCATCTCAGATGCACTGGTAGGCTAGCACAGGGAAGCATGGCTCGTCATGCCTCAGAAAATTTATATTTCCTTACATTAAAAAGATAATTATATAAAGTTAACACACAAGCAATGCGATTGCAGCTCTGAACCAAGCTGTTTGATTTGCCGACATACTCGTCAACGTCACTCTCAGTATCAAAAATGAAGGCACTCAATGTGACAGCAGGGTTTTAACACCTCGACAAAAAAAATGAACTAACAAGTCATTTTAGTATTACTGTTGTTTTTATGTAATTTTTCCTGTTTTACAGTAACTTACTCAAGAGTCATATCTAAAAAACTGAACAGCTTTTTCTGCTATTTTCAATTTCTTTTTAACTACATTTTAAATGATGAGTACATGCCCAATGAAAACATTTAACAAAACCTTTCCAGGCACCACTGTATTCCAATGGCTCTTATTCCCCATTAATTTGTTTTTTACTCCTGTGCACAATCACATGAATATGGTATTGTTAAGAAATGTGATATGCATTGTATGTTAAATCCACGAGACACAAAAAATGAGCTAACGTATTTTCTCTAAATAACAGACCACGCTTTAAAGTCTCAACTCGGGAAAAGAGATGCCCATCTCAATGGACCAGAAGCAGATTGCTTCCTGTCTAGCTTTGTAGCTTGCCAGTCCAGTTCAAAGTAATTTTAAATAATAGTCTTGCCTTCCCGTGCTGCAGACAACAAGTTAATATCTTGGCATCCTCATTAACAAACTGTAACCATGGACCAGTCAATAGGAAGTTGTTTACTAGCAGGCCCTTTCTTCTTACCTTCTTAAAGAATGCTGCGGGTGCCATTTCAGCTCCATTGAGAGTTCTTAAGAGAAACATTGGCCAAGATGATGCATTCATCTGGAACCCTGAGTAACAAACAAACAAATAGCCCTACTTTCAGTTTGTAAACTACAATTGGAGGAGAAGGATATAAAGTCTGTTTTACTAATGCCTCACTCCCTCTGTTTTGGAGTTGGCCAAAATAAAAGCAGCCAAGAAGGAATAAACAGGGTCACTGCCGGTACAGAAAGCCGTGCAATGCATTTCCATTCCAAGTGACTTGCCTGCAGAATCACGCATCCTAATTTGTGATACTACAGATAAATATCTAGGACTTAAAACATGCAAGTTTAGTACAGAAGATCATAAGGTTGCCCCACACAGTCCCTGGTCCAGTGGAACGTCCCCAGCAAAAGCACCTGGCTTACTTTTCATGTCTGCTTTTTGCTCTCATTCTAAAACAACATGCTCTGCTCCAGCTTCTCTCATTTACTGAGGAGGTATCTTTCTATTTTTGAGACTCTTGTAATTCTTTCACCAGACCACAAAGAAAGAACAATCAGTTTCTTCTTCCTCCCCCGTTAAAATAAATTAATAAATAGCCTTTAAAACCAAACACATAAGAAAAATACAATTATTTTAATACATGCATGTTATCAT
Source organism: Elanus axillaris (assembly GCA_026212715.1). Classification (NCBI taxonomy): domain Eukaryota; kingdom Metazoa; phylum Chordata; class Aves; order Accipitriformes; family Accipitridae; genus Elanus; species Elanus axillaris. The sequence continues at coordinate 19,783,951 of JANZLQ010000061.1, read as the reverse complement.
ATTGGAAACATAAACTGGAAGATGCTTCTACTTTAATATTCTTCATTAACAAGTGAAAAAAAAGAACAAATAATAATCAGATTTGTTTAGATGAACTACCTTATACAAGCAGAACAAAGGTTTGGCTGAAAACATTCTCATTCCAGATAATCTTCCCTCAGAATCAACTATTTTCCAGTTAAAAAAGGAAACAAAACAAAACAAAAAAAAATCCTTTTGCTTTCTGCGCTTTCCAAATGGATGTTTCAAAGGAATGAGTAAGATAACAGACATAGTGGACATTTTTTCTACATCTTTAGCAGTTATATGTCTGGCACAGTTCTACAGAAAACCAGACATAACAGAGCAAATCAGAAGTTTTTCCACAAAGCAAATCAGAATCTGCCAGGAACTGATGAGTTCCCTCATAACTCAGCCTTGACAATTCTCTTAAAACTAATGTAACTAGAAAGGTGGAAAATACCTGCAATTCTTGATCAGTTAAATCATTAAGTCATCTAAAATTGGATTATATGTTATAACGTTCTTTAACTAGTAGCTTTAAGCTGTCTCCAGTTGAATAAACAGGTTTCAAGTTGGAACTACCTATCCAACACCTAAATGAATACAAAACTCATATTTGAAAAATAGTGTCAGAATTTGAGGGCTGCTGAGCTGATTATCAGTCCTGGTTTGGTATCAGAGTCTTTATGCAACCTTGTGGTGGGTAGACCCTGGCTGGATGCCAGGTGCCGTTCTGTCACTGCCCTCCTCAGCTGGACAGCAAAGAGAAAATACAACAAATGGCTCGTGGGTCGAGATAAGGACAGGAGGGATCACTCACCAATTACCGTCATGGGCAAAACAGACTCAGCCCGGGGAAAATTAACTCCATTTATTGCCAATGAACCAGAGTAAGGTAATGAGAAATAAAACCAAATCTCAAAACACCTTCCCTCCGCCCCTCCCTTCTTCCCAGGCTCAACTTCACTCCTGGGCGCAGGGGGATGGGAATGGGGTTTACAGTCAGTTCATCACACGGGATTTCTGCTGCTTCATCCTCCTCAGGGGCAGGACTCATCACACTCTTCCCCCGCTCCAGCGTGGGGTCCCTCCCACG